>BQNB010181524.1:0-12584 GCA_026074375.1 Tanacetum coccineum
CAGTACCCCAAACTGAAGCACATCAAAATGCAGTATCTCAAATAGTTTTTCATGATGCTCAAATTGAGCAAATTCTCCCATCTCCAACTACATATCAAAGAAAAAGAAAGACTAAAAAACATAGGAGAACCAAAAAGGACACTGAGTTACCTTAGACTAGTATGCCTCTAGACCATGGAGCAGATGAGGCTATCCATAAGGAGTGAGGTGACAGTGTGGAAAGAGCTATCACTACTTATGCTAGCTTAGTTGTAGCACAGGACAGTGATAACATTACTAAGACCTAGACCACGGCAATGCCTAATATTGACATTCCTAAAGGAATAGATACAGGTGGCAGTCCCAGGCGCCAAGAAACCATGGGAGGTACTCCTGCTCAGACTAGGTCTAAGAGAGTGCTTGAAAAGCCTAATGAACCACCTCTCTCAGAAGGTCACACATCTGGAAGTGGGGAGGGCAGCATGGAACATACTTTTGAATTGATGGACACTGTACCACCTACACCTCATGATTCACCTCTCACAGGAGGTTACACACCTGGAAGTGATGAGGGTAGGCTAAAACTGAATGAATTAATGGCTATATGTACAAAATTATCAAAACAGGTGCTTGACTTAGAGAAAGAAAAGGATGCATAAGCTGTGGAGATACTCAAACTAAAGCAAAGAGTTAATAAATTAGAAAAAAGAGGAAGTTAAGAATCTCACACCCAAGAAGGAGGATATACAGGCAGGTTGAGGCTTCCGATGATGATTTGGATGAGGAGGATGCATCCAAATAGGGGAGGGAAAGTGACAAGACAAAGTTAATGTTCCAAGATAGTGACTTTGATGTACTTGATGATGACGTGGAAGATGTTGAAGGAGAGATGTTGGGAATTATATATGAATTGATAAGACAAAACATATGAAAGATAAAGGACTTAAAAGACAAAGGAGGAATTCTTTAAAAGATGGAAGATTTTGAAGATTCTAATGATAAACTTAAATGTTAAAAAGATTTATTAATATCTTTATTTGTTCTTATCCTTTGTAAACCTAATATCTCTACTATATAAAGAGTTACAGGTCATTATGTTTAGGTGTACAATTCGTGAGTTCTTGTACCTAAATGTGTGTGTGTATTCCAGGCGTAGAGATGTAGACGTCATATGTAGTTTAGCCTTAAGGATCTTATGATCCCTGTTACAGTTCATTGATGTAACTGTATTATTCTGATCCAATAATATTAGGGCTTGGAGTGTTAATAAAAGTAAAACCTTGTTGAATAACATTGTTCTTTGTTTAATTCCGTTGTGCATATATGTGTATGTTCAATGTTATTATATCCTAGATGGCTTAAACGGTCCTAGAAGATTATCAACGTTTCTTTAATCTTCACATTCTTTGTTGGATATTCCATGAGTAGTAAAGCTTTTAGGGTATACAACATTAGAACCAGGAAGGTAGAAGAAAAATTGCATATTAGGTTTCTAGAGAATAAGCCTAAGTTAGAGGGGAATGGTCCCAAGTGGCTATTTGATATTGATTCTCTAACCCAATCTATAAATTATGTACCAGTAACTGCAGGTATAATTTCTAATGAATTTTGCAGGAATACAAGGAGATTTTAATGCAGGTACATCTACTCAGAAAGAAGAAATCAGTCAAGATTGCATTGTGATGCCAATTTGGAAAGATGCTTTGTACTTTGATTCACCTTGCAAGGATGTTAGTAATGATAAACCAAATTCTGATACTGATGATGAAAGAGATATTGTAGATGGTTCACATAATGATAGCGATGAAAAAGATAAGTCTAAAGATGATAGCAGTTCTAAGGAAGATAATGCTGCTGGACAACATATTAATACTGCCAATCCTGAAGTTAATACTAGTCATTTTAAACTTAATACTATTGATCCACTAGTTAATACTGCTAGTTTATATGATCTACATAGCCCTAAAGACATGTTCAAATTGGGAGATAGTCATTCACTAGAAGCCACTCATGTTGAGTTCTTTAGTGATGAAGATGAACTAGAAGTTGATTTAGGAAACATCCCTAATTCCTATCCAGTTCATACTACTCCCAATATAAGAATCCATAAAGATCACCCAATTTAAAATGTGATTGGTGATGTGATGTCATCTATTCAGACAAGAAGAATGACAAAACCGACTTCAGAACAAGGGTTTCTCAGTGCTGTTTATGAAGAGAAATCACGTGACACCCTAAATACTTGTTTATATGCTTGTTTCTTATCACAAATTAAACCCACAAGCATTGCTAAAGCTCTATCTGATTCATCTTGGGTGGAAGCAATGCAAGAAGAACTTCTGCACTTCAAGCTACAACAGGTTTGGATACTTGTGGATTTGCCTAATGGGAAGAAGGTTATTAGATCAAAATGGGTCCTCAAAAACAAGAAAGAAGAAAGAGGGATTGTGATTAGGAATAAAGCAAGGTTGGTTGCACAGGGTCATAGATTAGAAGAAGGTATAGAATATGAAGAAGTTTTTGCTCCTGTGGCAAGAATTAAGGCAATAAGATTATTTTTAGCCTATGCTTCTTTTATGGGTTTTTTGGTATATCAAATGGATGTCAAGAGTGCATTCTTATATGGAACCATTAAGGAAGAGGTTTATGTTACTCAACCTCCAGGATTTAAAGATCCTGACCATCCAAACAAAGTTTACAAGGTGGTCAAGGCACTTTATGGGTTGCATCAAGCTCTAAGAGCATGGTATGAAACCTTAGCCAACTATATGTTGGGCAATAGGTTTCAAAGAAGAAAGATAGATCAGACATTGTTTATCAAGAATCAAAAAAGGAGATATTTTGCTTGTACAGGTCTATGTGGATGACATTATCTTTGGCTCTACAAACAAGAAGTTATGTACTGGATTTGAGAAGGTTATGAAGGATAAGTTTTAGATAAGTTCTATGGGAGAACTTACTTTCTTCTTAGGACTACAAGTAACACAGAAGGAAGATGGAATATTTATTAGCCATGATAAATATGTAGCTGAGATTTTGAATAAATTCAACTATACAGATGTGAAGTCTGCTTCTACTCTAGTTGATTTGGAAAAGCCTTTAATCACAGATGGAGATGCTAATGATGTTGATGTACATCTCTATAGATCTATGATTGGGTCCTTGATGTATCTTACAGTATCTAGACCAGATATCATGTTTGCAGTTGGTGCATGTGTCAGATTCTAAGTTACTCCAAAAACATCACATCTCTTAGCTGTATAGAGAATTTTTAGATATTTGAAAGGCAAACCAACATTAGGCCTTTGGTATTCTAGAGATTCTCCATTTGAAATAGTTGCTTATACTGATAGTGACTATGCTAGAGCAACTTAAGATAGGAAGTTAACAACTAAAGGTTGTCAGGTTTTGGGAAACAGGTTGATATCTTGGCAGTGCAAGAAAAAAACTATAGTTGCAAACTCTACAACTAAAACTGAATATGTGGCTACTGCTAGCTGTTGTGGACAAGTACTCTAGAATCAAAACCAATTGCAGGATTATGGGTATAATTTCATAAATATTATGATTCACATTGATAATAACAGTACTATCTGCATTATTGAAAATCATCTTCAATTTTCTAAAACAAAACATATAGAGATTAGGAATCATTTTATAAGAGATTGCAATGCTAAAAAGTTAATTCAAATGGTTAAAATTCATACTCATAATAATGTTGCAGATCTTCTTACAATAGGTTTTGATGCTAGAAGGTTTCAATACTTGATCTCAAGTATTGGAATGGTTAATCCTTAATGTCTAAATCTCTTTATGTCTTCGTAAAGTTTTGTAAAGGATTAGTACTGTTAGTGGTATCCATTAGTACTGCTAAGTATAACTAGTACTGTTAGTTATACTTAATACTGCTAGGTAAAATTGTTTGTGAAAATTAATACTGCTAGTCAAGATAATGCTTTGGATTGTGTTTTCTTGGTTTTGGACTAACATTTGCAGGTTAAGCATACTGAGTGCCTGGTATCAAGTGGAAGTATTGTTTAAGGGGAGGCTAATGATGTCTATATACAGTTCAGAATAGATGTTAGACCATGTAACATCAAACTTAAGTGTGGGTAAAGTCAAATATCTAAACTAATACAAAGAGGTCAGGACACTATGATACCTTAGTCTGGTGGTCCCCCTGTAAAGGTTGGTGATGAGGCTGTCCATAAGGAGTTGGGTGATAGAATGGAAAGGGCAACCACTATTGCTTCTAGCTTAGAAGTAGAGCAGGACGGTGGTAACATAAACTAAGACCCAATCCATGGGAACACTTAATCTATCATGTCCTTAGGGAATTGGTTTAGGTAGTGGTCCCAGGTGCCAAGTTACCATATTGGGGATGTAGATGCTCAAACTAGGTTTAAAGCTGTATCTAAAAGTCTAATGATCCACCTCTCTTAAGAGTTAACATACTTAGAAGTGGGGAGGACAGTTTGAAACTAATGGAATTAATGGCACATTGTACTAAACTGTCTAAAATGGTGAAAAAAAAGAAAAGAGAGATAACATGAGCTGACAAATAAAAAGAGAGTTGTGTGATAAACATAAAGAGTGAATTGGTGAGCAAAACGAATTAAGAGGTAATGTGCGAGCATAAAAATAGAAAGAGAGATTATGAGTGTCAAAATTGGTGATGGAAAAGCTTTTTGGATGAAATTGAAGTTAAAACTTGTCTCTGAAAGTTAGTACTGTTGGGCATTACTTAGTACTGCTGGGTATTGCTTAGTACTATTGGCCATGTTTTAGTACTACTAGGCTTAGAGTTAGTACTGTTAGGTTAAAGTTAGTACTGGTGGGTGACCGTTAGTATTATTTGAGGCATAATAGATTTTCCTTAATTAATTATAGCCATTGAGATATTTCCGCTAACTACATGGCTTATAGCCTATAGGGTTTGACTAATTGGAGAATTCATGATCTTTCTATAAATTCATAAGATTTCTTCAAGATAAGTACAAATCTTATTTAGTCGGTGCAATTTAAAATCTTAAACACTCTCTCTTATCTCAATTACCTTTACCAAACACTCATACTCTCTCCTACGACCATTTCCTAGAACCTTAATTCACTTTTTATTCATCAAATGGCGAGTTTAGAATTTTGCGACAAGCACAACATGGTTGCCTACTTTGAGAATTCTGAAGGAAGTGAGGGTTTTTATCAAATCATAGATTTTCTCACTGCAAGTCACATCAACTATGCCCTCACTGAAAACCTAACCATTTATGCTTCTCTTATAGAACAATTTTTGCAAAATGCTGCTTTAAGCACAATTAAGGATGGAGTCATAGGAATTACTGCAATAATAGATGGCAAGACAAGGTTGTTACTAAAGCCTCCATTAGAAGACATCTCAAGCTTGAAGATTCTGATAGTCTTAGCTCTCTCCCTACTGTAGAAATTTTTAATTAATTGGCTCTTATGGGGTATGTAACTACTTCTGATAGCCTCACTTTTCAAAAGGGACATTTTTCTCCTCAATGGAAATGCTTTATTCATACCATTCTCCAATGTTTGAGTCCTAAGAAGACTGCTTAAGAGCAGTTTAGTAGCAATATAGCTACTGTAATCATATGCATGGCAACAAATAGAACTTTTAACTTTTCAAAGTTAATTTTTAATGCCATGGTAAAGAATTTAGATAGCACACATAAGTTTTTGATGTATCCCAGATTCATACAAATCTTTTTGAACAAACACCGAAGACTTCTTTTCCCCCATACAAGAACCTATCCTACTCCTACCCTTACATATAAATTGTTCAACAACATGAAAAGAGCCTCCAAGGGATACTCTGGGATGATTACTCCATTGTTTGACATAATGTTAGTACAACATCAGGGTGAAGAACTATCTATTCAAACTACATCTGAGTCATTCCTTCTAGAATAACATCCTCACCATCCTTATCACCCCAAACACATCCATCAACCTCACAACCGCCAAACACACCACCCTCTATACAAACTACACCTGTTGTAGAGTAGGCTGCTCCAATGCCTTATGAATCACCTCTCCAAATTGTTCACTCAGTTGGATGTGATAAGGGTAGTTTATCACTTAATGAATTGACCTTTCTTTGTACCTCATTTTCGAAGAAGGTTGAAAGCTTAGAGTCTGAACTACAGTAAACAAAACAGACATATAGTACTGCTCTCACAAAACTGATCAAAATAGTGAAGAAGTTATAGCATACTATCAAGACAAGCCAAGCTAGGAGGAGAGCCAAAGTTATGCTTTTTGATACTGAGGAAGATGCTGAGGATCATTCTAAACAAAGAAAGAGTTTGATTAAAGAACTGGACTTAGATGCTGGAATTTCTTTGGTTCTTCCACATGCTGTAGATGAGGGGAGGTTTGATGATACTCAGGTTAGTGATTAACCTGAAGAACAATTAGGTTTTTTTAGTGCAGCTAAGGTCCTTGCAGATGCAGCTGAACAAGGAAAGGGGGTTGAAAATATTCAAACTTACACCAGAAGAAGAAGAGAAGTTAGTACTGGCAGTGGTAAAGTTAGTATTGCTAGTAGATTAGTTAGTACTGCTGATGTTAGTACTGCCAGTGAATTGGTTAGTACTGTTGGCATAAAGGCAAAGGACAAAGGAAAAGCAATTATGCAAGAGTCTGAGCCTCTAAAGAAAATCAAGAAGAGGGTTCAAGTGTAATTGAGTGTTGATGAGGAATTAGCTAAGAAGGTGTTTAAAGAAGAACAAACAAGATTCAATGCTAAACAAGAAGCTAGGTTTAAGGAAGAACAAGAACAAGAAAGGATTAACTTTGGAATAGCCCTGGAATTGCAAAATAAGTTAGATGAAAGAGAAGAAGTTGTAGCTAAAGATAATCAAGCTCATGATATTGATTGGAGTGATCCTGTTGTGCTAAGATATCATGAAGTTCAGAATATATCTTTCTTTAAAGCTGAAGTAAGGAAGAACATGTGTATGTATTTGAAGAATCAGGGGGTATACAAGATGATTCAGTTCAAAGGATTGAGTTATGAAGATATTAGACCTATATTTGAAAGAGTATGGGATCTAAATCATGCTTTTGTACCTAAGGATTTTGAGATAGAAAAGGAAGTAAAAAAAAGACCTGGATTTGATCTTCAACAAGAGTCTACTCAGAAGAATGAGATAATTAAATCAAAACAAGTTGAAGAAGAGATAGTTCAGCAAGAAGATGTTGTAGCTGAACAAGTTATGATAGAAAGCTCTAAGAAAGCTAGAGGAAGAAGAAAGAAATCACTTGCTAGAAAAAGAGCAAGAGAAACTCTTAGTGAAGAAAGTGCTAAGAAACAGAAGTTAGAAGATGATACTGAGAAAGAAGAACTTCAAGCTTACTTGAACATTGTTCCAGAAGATGAAAGTCTTGATATTGAATCATTAGCAACAAAGTATCTAATATTGACTGGAAGACACACATTATAGCAAATGATAAATACTATTATCAATCCAAAGAGCAGATGGAAGTGTTAAACATTACAAGATATTTAGTGCAATGCTTTATGATTTTGATAGGCAAGATGTGCTGGAAGTGTACAGATTGGTTAAGGAAAGATTTCAGACAGCAAGTCCAAAAGGTTATGACTTATTGCTTTGGGGAGATCTAAAGACAATGATTGAACCAAATGAAGAAGATGAAATATGGAGAAATCAACAAGACTAGAATTTGATAAGCTGGAAGTTACATAATTTTTGTGGAGTTCATGTGCTTTTTAATGGATACTAGTTTTGTGATTCACATGATGGTAGAAAAGAAATATCCTCTGTCATAAGATACTCTTTCAAAAATGTTGAGTTGAAGGCTAGAAGTTGATCATCAAAGTGAAATGGGTTATGAGCTCATCAGGCTTGTCAAGTCATAAGTACAGCAGTAGAAGAATGTTTGAAAGCATCCTTAGCAGAGTATCCTAGAAGATTTAATTCAGAAGAAACTTGAGATTTGAAGGTAAATCACAAGTTTAGGTGAGGATTGTTAGGAATGAATCTTCACAAGTTAGTTCAAGAGGTTAGTACTGCTTAGATGATAACTAACAGTATTAACTGAGTTAGTACTGCTAGTATAAGATTAGTACTGCTAATGATAGTTAGTACTGCCAAGAGAAGATTAACACCGCTGAAGACTTAAGACTGCCAGAAGAAGATCAAGATTACTTAGAGATAAAGATTAGAAGTTATTTATAGCATAGATTGTAACACCCCCATTTTTACATATAGCAGCAGAAGCTAATCTGGGGTATTACTTCATAGTACAACAGTCATAATCATAGAAAACAACTCAAATGAGATGTTTTTAAAAGATACGTTATCATTCATTTAAAATTAGAGTTTTACAAAGGCATGTCCCAAAATCTAGTTACATACAATGTGAATGATAACAAGTTTTAGCAATCTTCAAGTCCATGCCACTCCGTGCCACAAGTTGCTCAATTACCTAAGATAATCATGCTAAAAAGTCAACACAATGGTTGAGTGAAATTCATAGGTTTGATAAATAGTTTGAATACAAGTCATAGTGTAATAATTGTATAAACAAAATTATTATGGAAAATGGTACTGTTATTATACACCCGTTATTAGTAATAGTTGCAACGAATACAATTATTATAGTAACAGTGTATTATTACGTTATTTGTTCATTGTTATTTATCTTTTTTGGTATGGTCTAAGCTCATGGCACACAAACTAACTAGTGTATATATATACCCAAAATGATGTGATATATATATAGAGATAATGGCCCTCGGTGTAGGTAATTTCCATATACCTATGAAATTCAAATATAGTGTGTTTGGTTACCTATCCGGCTAACACAAACAGGATTTGTCAATCCCGATAGATCTATCCACAATATTCGCGTTCACCTGTAAGTGATTAATGGTCCATGATAATAAGGGACTTTTGGCATAAAGTAACTTAGACAGAAATTATAATGGTATATCAGTTTAGTATATAGTCTGAAAAACACTTGTATTAATAATTTATAGCATGTATCCCCCTCACGGGTTTATGAAAATATTAAAGAGATTAAAAGTGAGGCTATGAACTCACCTGATAGGTAGTTGTAATAAATATTCCAAAATGAAAGCGGATGACCTTATCACAATCTTAACCGGGGAAAGGTTGATATAGCAAAATAATAGTAAACAGCCATGTCACGTAACCTGGGTAAATATGTTAAGTCTTAGGAAGATTGTACTATAGAACTTTGGTTTAATAATTTAATGAGTTTGATTGGAGAGTTTGGAATCATTGTATCACCGTTTGGGCCATCATAATTCAGAAGTCATTAAGTAAACATTTGAGGAGCTAGGGCACTTTAAATCGTAAACCCAACAACTCAGTCAAAACGTAATACCAAGATGAAATTCCTTAATATGAAGCTCCTTAGTATTGTGATACGATATAATCGGTTTTAAGCGTTTTTGATCAATATCTGGAAATAATAAGCACAACAAGCGTTAATTAAAGTTATGTCTTGTAAGGTTTTGAATACATTCTTATACTTTTTCAAAATGTTACATTTTAGACCCTTAAGAATGAAGAATGGCAAAATATACCCTTAGAGTTTGCACTTTTACGAGTTTGGTCCTTCAAGTTTAGAAGATGTACAAAGTAAACGTTGTACTTTGGAAAGTGACACAATAGATCCCTATAGTTATAACTTTAATAAAATGACATTTTCAGTCCCTTTAGTTATAAGTTTCAGAAAGTTACGATACATACCCCTTGCATGGATAATGTTTACAAAACAAGTCCAAATTGCCATGCAAGCTTATTTTAACATTCCAAAAGACATTTACAGGTTATAGATTATTAATATAAGCTAAAATATGAAAGTTTAACATAACTAAAGTTTAAAATAATGATTTGTTAAGCTAGGAAGCAAAACGGGTCAAATTAAGGTTTCAAAACGTAAACGCGCGGGTTTTAAGTTCAAATTCCTTCAATCACTAACATTTTTAGATGAGATATTAGGGACCAAACACTTAAATTTGTTTTTGTTAAAATAGGTATGCTTGAGAACATGCTTAGAACCGGATGAGTGGATCAAAGATAGTGGTTGCTCCAAACATATGACCGGTAACAAGATTTTATTCTCTACCTACAAAGCATACGACAGAGGTAATATTGTTTTTGGAAGTAACTTAAAAGGAAAGATCATAGGCAAAGGTACGATCTCTAATGACTTTCTCACTATATCTAATGTAGAACACGTAAATAATTTAGCATTTAATTTACTTAGTGTCGGTTAAATTTATGACAATAAGTGTCAAGTCTTATTCATGGAAGAAGGTAGTGAAATAATTAAAGATGGTAAAATCATTGGAATGTGATTAGGAAAAATGGTTTATATGTAAAGAAATTAAGAAATAAGTCTCAAAATAAATTATGTCTCGCCACGGTAGTGGATAACTCTACCTTATGGCGTAGAAGACTTGGTCACGTAAATATGCGTCTAATTCAATCGTTATCATCTAAAGAATTAGTTAGAAACTTACCTAAGCTAAAATATGATAAACATTTTTGTAATGCTTGTAAAATTGGGAAGCAAGCTCATGCAAGTCATAAAGCTAAAAATATGATTTCCACTACAAGATGTTTAAAATTATTACATATGGACTTCTTTGGTCCATCGGCAATTAAAAGCTATGGAGGTAATTTATACACCTTAGTTGTAGTAGACGATTTTTCTAGGTATACATAGACTAGATTTCTAAAGACTAAAAATGAAGCTATTGAGAAATTTGAAATATTAAGTAGGAAAATTCAAAACCAACTAGGTGTTCCTATATATAGCATAAACATCATGGTCATGAATTTTGAAAATGAATGTACCATTCCGAGCTATATTTGAGAGCATAGTCATTACTCATAACTTCTCGTCTCCACATACTTCACAATAAAATAGGATAGTAGAAAGAAAGGATATGACCTTATAACAAATGTCTAGGACCATGCTTAATGAACAATCCATTCCATAAAAGTTTTGGTGTAATGCCGTTGATACGTCAACTTATATATTAAATAGAATATTAATTCGACCAATACTAGAAAAAACTCCTTATGAAATACTTAGAGTTAGGAAACCCTCTTTAGAATATATTAAAGTATTTGGAAGCAAGTGCCTTTCCATCTGAATACTAAGACTATACTAAACCGAGTCTTTCACCCAACGTCCATACGAACGTGTTTTTCCTAGGATATTCCAAAATAGCAAAGCATATGTGGTATAAATAAACTTACAATGAATCAAAAGAATCACTCAATGTGACATTCGATGAAAGCCTCCCTCCTACAAATTAACAAGCGCCGATTGTTGATGAAAGTATGGTGAAAAGAAGCCATTAGAAAGAATACCAAAATAGTAAATACTAATAATGAAGAAGATGAGTCGATAGAAGTTGACGAAATCGTTAACATTAAGGAGTCCAAAAATCATCTACTAGATCAAGTCATAGAAAATCTTAATCAAAGAACCTTAAGATCTCAAGCCCAAAATAATAGTAATTTCTTTTGTTTTATATCTACAATAGAACCCAAAAATGTCAATAAAGCATTAAAAGATGAAAGTTAAGTTGTAGCTATGCAAGAAGAACTAAATCAATTTGTATCTAATGCCGTTTAGGAATTAGTCCCTTTACCTATAAGTCAATCCGTCATAGGAACAAAATGGGTTTTTAAAAATAATATAGATGAAAATAGTATAGTATCTAGAAACAAAGCTAGATTGGTAGCACAAGATTATAATCAACAAGAAGGTATAGATTACGATGAAACATATGCTCCGGTAGCTAGGCTAGAGTCAATTAGAATACTTCTTGCTATTGCTTGTTCAAATGATTTTAAATTATATCAAATGGATGTAAAAAGTGCTTTTCTAAATGGTTTTATAAACAAAGTGGTTTATGTTGCTCAACCTCCGGGGTTTATTTATTTTCAAAAACCAAACTATGTTTATAAACTTAAAAAAGCTTTGTATGGTCTTAAGCAAGCTCCCAAAGCTTGGTATTATAGACTAAAAGCATTTTTGACAAAACATGAGTATTCAACAGGAATGGTCGATAACAAACTTTTTACTAAGAAATCAAAGTCACATCTTATCATTGTTCAAATATATGTCGACGACATTATATTTGGTTCTACGAGTCAAAATTTGTGTGATGATTTTGCAAAAATCATGCACGACGAGTTTGATATGAGTATGATGGGCGAGTTGAACTTCTTCTTGGGTCTTCAAATCAAATAAATGGAAGACAAAATATTTTTCAATCAATCTAAGTACGTCAAGGAGATGTTAAAGAAGTTTGGGTTGGAAGATTCCAAACCAACCAAGACGCCAATGTCAACGGAGATCAAGCTCACTAAGGATGATGAAGCCGACTCCGTGGATAGCACTAAATATTGAGGTGTGTTGGTAGTTTATGTAACACCCCCAAAAATATAACAAGGCAGCGGAATACCACATGGGGTGCTACTTCATAATACACAGCGCTAGATACAAGAGAACGACCTCTAAATGCGTCATTTGTAAAACAATCTCGTTGATTTAATCAAAATCTT
>BQNB010181525.1:0-12584 GCA_026074375.1 Tanacetum coccineum
GATCTTTAGATACTTAAAAGGTCGACCCAAATTGGGCCTTTGGTATCCTAAGGACTCTCCTTTTATATTGAAATTTTTTCAGACAGTGACTATGCAGGTGCCAGTTTGGACAGGAAATCCACAACAGGAGGTTTTTAATTTCTTGGTTCAAGGTTAATCTCTTGGCAATGTAAAAAGCAGAATGTGGTGGCAAATTCAACTACTGAAGCTGAATATATTGTTGCTTCTCACTGCTATGGTCAAGTGCTTTGGATTCAAAATTAGATGTTAGATTAGGGATACAACTTTATGCAGACAAAGATTCATGTTGATAATAAGAGTGCCATTTGTGTTGTCAAGAATCCTGTCTACCATTCTAAAACAAAGCATATAGAGATTAGGCATCATTTCATTAGAGATTCCTATGAGAAAAAGTTGATTGAAATGGTTAAGATACATACATACTACAATGTTGCAGATCTTCTTACTAAAGCCTTTGATGTGACTAGGCTTCAGTTTTTTATTGGAAGCATTGGTATGCCTAATCCCTGAAGCATGAATTAAGGGGAGGTTATTTATGTATAGGTACAGAGGATTATACACAAATAAGTTTTGAGTTAGTGTTGAAGGGTAAATATGATGTGATGTTTATTAATACCGCTGGCTTAGTTGATACTGCTGGGTAAAACTTTGTACTGCTAGTGCAAAAGTTAGTGCTGCTAGGTTTAGCTAATGCTACTGTGTACTTGAGTATTGTTGTAGCTACTACTGGGTTTAAAAAAGCGCGATACGCGCCGAGGCGATAAGGGTCAAAAAGCCGAGGCGCCGAAGCGAAAGCGCGCACATCACGTAGGTGAGGCGACATTTTTATAAAAAAATACTTATAAATTATATATAATGCACAAAACATAATAATACCACATTTAATACCAAATTTACAATCAAAAGATATCATGGATTTCCATAGTTAACGATTCCACTCGTTTTTATACATGAATATCACCAAAACGGTCAGAAGTGTTATCATTTTTGAATAATTAAAAGCAAATCAAAAGCATCCATGGAAAGCTTTGTGACTCTAAATCCTAAGACTAAACTAGTAGTCATCTTCATCATCCTCGTCATCATCGACATCAATCCCGAGCTCCTCATTGACCCCGTCATCTTCGGAAAGTCCAATATCCTCTTCATAATCTTCATCTATCAGCCCATATGCTTTAGAACCAGAGGTGGAGGTATGAGCGGTCCCTTTCCCTTTTGGAGCGCTTGTTGAACCTTGTACGCTACCTCTAGATGTCGAAGCTCTAGTAGGATAAGCTGGCTCAGATGCACCAGAAGCTATATCAACAGCAGCCCAAGTTAAATCATCATCGACATACACAAAGTTAGTAGCAGGTTCTTCTTCGCCATCCATATGCCCCATCAACCACTCATTACTTTCATCAATATCTTTCAAAAGAATAGGATCAGCCATGTCAATATTTTTGCATCGACAAAGCATGATTGTATTTGACAAACACCATGTCATTTAATCGGCCTTGTGCCAATCTGTTTCTTTTCTTGGTATGAATGTGTTGAAAAACACTCCAATTTCTCTCACAGCCCGTGGCGCTACACGTGAGGCTCAAAACACGAATTGCAAACTTTTGTAAGTTTGGAGCTGATGACCCATATGCAACCCACCAGTCCGCTGGAGCTTTTGTACTCCTGTGTCGTATTGCCATGGGATCTCCAAACATCCTCACTTCTTTTTGGTATAAATCCAACTCGTCGGCAATAGCATCTTGAATTCTTAAATCCGGAACCAATCTACGGATGCAAGCACTTAAACCAGTCCTTATCTCCTCACAATCTACATTTTTTGACTTATCATAAAACCATTGAGGATTTAAGAAATGTCCAGCCGCATGTAAGGGCCTGTGGAGTTGGAAATCCCACCTTCGGTCAATAATCTCAAAGGCTTTCCTATAATGCACTTCTTTATTTGCAAAAGAAGTGCTAATGGTCTCTTTAAGCCTATCCATTGCCTCATAGATATATCCCATGGCAGGCTTTTTATCCCCATCAACGATTCTAAGAACCTTTACAAGCCCCAAGTACATGATGCGCAATAAAGCACCGATGCACGCATTAGCTGATGCGTGCCGATGCGTGCGCCTCACCTGCCGATGCGTAAACGCAATGCATCAAGGTGTCCGATGCAATAGGGTAGTGCATCTGCCTCGGGCGCGCCTCAGGCGCGCTTTTTTAAACACAGCATCAAATCCCTTCATTACAAATTCAACAAAGTTTTTTAAATACTGGGTCTAAAAGAGAAGTCCAAATCTCTATTTTGAGTCAACAATCAAACGATCATTTGGTCTTCGTAACGTCAACATAAAATGGATGATAGATGTTGTGTCAAGTGTCCAAAATAAATAGCAACTTATTCGATCAGTATCAATATTTTATCAAACTCCTTATATTTTTTTAACGCACGATCTATATTAATTAACACGAAAATCCGCAAGAACCAAAATACTTGCTGCATTACCAAAGATCCTGTCGTTTAAAATAACATATGCATCGGTAATTAAAGCCCAGCTATACTATAAGCTGACACATAATACTGCATTTCATACATGGATCATTATTATTTTAAACATCGTAGTAACATTGTAAACTAACGGTTGCGGTAGTTATTATAACATTATAAGAGGATCAAAGCGTTATCGTAAACTAATGCTTGCGGTAGTTATTATAACATTATAAGAGGATCAAAGTATGTCATAAACATAAAATTCTTATACAATTTTTTAAGCAAATGTTGCTAACATATGTAATGGTTAATTTTGAACCTCATACACAAATAAATACCATACGACTAAATGTGTAGGCTTCAGGTGTAGGCGTAGATATTAAGGACTGTAAAACTCATGATATATGTAAATATTAAGGACTGTTTGGCATAAAGCTGTTTTAACCATTTTCGAATGGTGTGGGTCTAAATATTTGTGAAACACTTATGTATCAGTTGGGTTATTTTCAATAATATTTAAGTTAGTTTATGTTAAGTTGTTTTTTTTTGCGAAATTGGGTCATATCAGGTTTTACAGAAAGTTGCAGGTGGGCTTCACTCTATACCACTTATGGGTCTGATATGTGGCATACGGCGTATACGGCTTACCCTATACGATGTATAGGTCTGTACGTATATATATAAAGAAACTTAACATCGATTCAGTAAGTTACTTCTTTTCATTTTGTAACAAAGTTGTTTCTCGTTACTTGAGCGTTCTAGTTTCTAGTTATTACGTTCGTAACCTTACTAATTGCTTACCTTGGTGACAAAAAAGGTATTTGGATGGCTTTGTTAGGGGTGTTTGGGAGGTGTTATCCTTAGTTCTAGATGCCCTTGTCGATTTCATTAAAGGCTATAGCTTTGGCTTTCTCTTCATCAGCAAGCACCTAAAGAAAAAACATAACTTAGTTTCTGTATTTGTCATTTGTCAAAAAGGTTTCAGTTGTTCTTTGTCCAAAAGGTGTTCAGCTGGTTTTATAGGGACTATTTTCGTTAGTTGTGCATATAATTGTATCAACTTTGAGATTTATCTAAGTCCACACACATAAATATTTGAGATTTATCATAACCAATATGGAAAACATTGTTCTGGGTCATAACATGCACATTAATTTATAATTAACTTGATCTAATATACACTCTAATCTCGATACCTTGCGTGTCTACTCCAGAAGTCGTATTCCCAGTTTTGTTTTCAATCTCAATAGTAGTCGGTCATCCCACTTTACTGTTTCATCTCGAGCAGCATCAGTGACCACATTGCCTTTGAAAACCGTTGTTGTTCAGATAAAATCAAGGCAAACGGTCTCTAACCACGTAGCATTGACCCACCTGTAACATCAATATACTGTTTCGCTAACCTTAATGCATTATTCATTGCATAAAGATGCAGAAATTATTGTTGCAAAATGTAACTGATAATACCTGCTTGTTCATCATGATGAATAAATCAACAGTAAATTGTATCCTGCCTTGTGTTTGCAAAAAAATAGATACAATGTGAGGTAACTGCTTACAACTTCAACCCAACTTTGCAAGCTCAACTTTTGAGCTTTTTTATTTTTGAACAGACCCTTTCCTGGCAGAAAACGACAAGAAACTCCGTTCCAAAGATACAGTATCCAAAGCCTTCCACCTATAACACATTCACGTGGTTCAGAACACCAATAAAAAATATATATGTCAAACTTTGACTTTTTTAAACAAAAATTCAGACATGTTAAAATTGTTTGTTGCAGGCCCAATATCAGGTATTTTTAGTGTAAAGGTCAGAATGCATAAAGTTTGCGAGAGATATATTACGACAATCATAACTCCCCTGTGAATTCAAAAACACGCAAAAAAATATTAAATTTATGTTTTACTATCAATAAAAACAATACCTATCAGGTAAGCATTAGACTTTGAATCTTCACCGAGTACATTTCCAGAAAATGGACCAGCATAGTTTGTAGCTTCTCTTGTCTTGGTCTATAATAGAACATGAAATAGTTAAGCAGCTGCTTTTAGAATAGTAAGAGCAGAATGAGTATTCATACTTAAAATCATAAACCAACTATAATTAAAACCAAAACTGAACGCATATAAGGGAGTTGTAGTTTTAGTTTTGTCTATGTTAGTTTTACTTGATTACGTAAATAAACATTTTAACGTGTTTTCATACATGCTGAGGTCCAGTTATTCACATAGAGTTAAAGGATTCGGGGGCTGATTCTACAAAAGTTATCTATTTTAATATTCACTCAAAATAAACTTTGTTGTACCGGGCGCATCTTCATATTATACCAAATTAGTATACATATCCTTTCTTTAACAAAACAGAATGATATTATTTCATTTTTTTTTTGAATGGATTTAAGTCCTGCTGTTGACAACGGAAAAAATAAACATTACATAAGGATGAAAAAAGGTCAATACCCACTTCTTCAAGAACATGAGTTAAATTAGCATAAGATTTGCAAAACTCTTTTTTGCTTTGGGTTGATCGTGCCGGATTCACACCGTAAATATATATAATATATAATAAAATATAAAATATATAAAGAAGTGTAAAAACAGCAATTGAACATAGAAAATTCAAAAACTAAATCAAAAATCTCAGAAATTTTAAATTTTTTAATAATTTTAGTTAGACATTAAATCAAACACTTGATATGTGTAAATTACAAAAACTTTGCTGGAATAAACAAATTATAATGAATTTTTTGTTTTGGAAACATAGGGATCAACCACAAAAGTATTATGTTTGTTTTATAAGAATCGATTGATGTTCTATACATCAAATTAACAAATAGATGATAGAATCATAAAGGATACATCATATAACAAAACAAAAAGTGAAAAACTAAAACCCTAAAACTTACCCAAACGAATCTATAATCACTTAATTCACCAAGACAAACTGAAAAAAGCATTAACAGTAATTTGTGGTTGATCCTAAATTAGAAGTTTATTTCATAATACCTGTTTCAATTAAAAACCAAAGTTAGTTTTTACAATCATATTCAACCTAAAATTTGTAATAAATGCATTTAAACACTGTTTCTAAAAGTACTCATTTTTAAGCAGCTTATAAGTATCTATGTTTAAGCAGAATCAGGATAAAATGAATATTGTTCATTATAAATAACTAAAAATTTATTAAGCACCTTTGTTCTTGGAGTTACAGATACAAAGATACTCACATAATAATCTCATGTATCATTGTACCATAAAAGCCATATTGACGACCATCCAAATAAGAAGCATTGTGAACATACTGTTAACAAAGAAATTTCAAAAACTAAATCACTAATTTCAGAAATTTTACACTTATTTTTTTATTTCAGTTAGACATTTCATCAAACACTTAATATGTATAAATTACAAAAGCTTTGCTGGAATAGACAAAGTATAATGAATTTTTTGTTTTGGAAACATAGGGATCAACCACAAAAGTATTATGTTTGTTTTATAAGAATGTTCTATACATCAAATTAACAAATAGATGATATAGAATCATAAAGGATACGTCAATTAACAAAACAAAAAATTAAACAGTTAAAACCGTAAAAATTACCCAAACGATTTTAATCACTTAATACCAATATAGTCTGGAAAAAAAAAAAGTATTAACAGTAATGATGATGGTTGATCTAAATTAGATGTTGATTATCAATGGTTGGTCAAACCTCTTGTTTATTTAAAGCAGTTTGGGATTTTGTGGAGTTGATTGAATGAAGTTTTTTGAAAGCAGTTACACTCTAAGAAGTAGGTTATATCTGCGGTTAAGTCCATTAGAACATCTAGTAAACACACTTGTTTTATTATCAATATAGCCATCGTAACTTGTTGTTTTGTGATAATTATACTAATATGACCGGATTCATATACACGTCATTAAAAATATTACACGTCATTTATTTTGTAATTTTTTATTTATTTACCAAAACAACTTGATAATTTAGCAATATAAGATCGGATCTAAGAAGTACAAGCCCATACTAATCTAAGTACATGATAAACCAAAACACGAAATTCATCTGAAAACTGCAACATTTCCCGGTAACCTATGCTCTGTCATCCATGAATCCTCCTAGCCAACTGAATATCACAAAAAAAAAAAAAATGATCAACAACAACAACAAAAAATTCATCACAAACCCATATAACATCACACAACAAACACAAAATTAAAACCCAAATCACAAATAAACACGAACAACAAATTCATAACAAAACCTCCGCGTCATATAACACAATCAATAGTACGGAAACAATGTAGGTGAGCACAATTACTAACCACCACTTACTAGTTGTATTCCGAACTATAAAACGGCAAGATGGAAAAACAGCTCCAAACTTGGGGGCATACGCTCCTGAGCAGGAAAGAAACTGGTTAAACGTTCATCGTTCAATTGCTGCAAAAAATTGTTTGATTGGTTTGGAGATGGATTGGGAGTAAGTTTGGATTACATTGTATTTTTGTTTTTACACTGGATACTAATGTTTTAGAGATCGATTGGGAGTGTTTTGTTGTGAGTCAGGTGTAAATATTAGATTGTAAATAATAGAGTATGTAAAAGCTCAAGTGTAGGGGTGTATCTATAAACCCCCATGATGTATTATATGCAAGGTTATAAATAACGTGAAGCGTGACGTAGCGGCACAGTCAAGCCTCAAGCTTTAGCGTGAGGCCTAACGACATGACGTTTTTAAGGCGTGACTTAAGGCGGCAAAAAATATTTATAGATTTATAGATTATATCATAGTTTAGAATAATATGAGTAGTAAATATTATTAAATTCAAGCATCAACCCAAAATATTAGTAAATCCAAGCATAAATATCAAATTTTAGAAAATCCCTTAAACACTTCAAAAAAACTCGTCACGCTATGCACTATAGCGCGCTTTATCACGCTATATGACGCTATATTGCACGCCACGCCTAGAGACGACGCCTTGACCTGTTTCGTAACATGGAGGCCACGCTTCGCGGTATGGCGCCGCTATAGCGCGCTATTTAGAACCCTAGTTATATTAGTGGAATTAATTTCAGGTATAATTACTTGGTATCAATAATAATCGAATTAAACAAAAAAAGGTTTGAATAATCACATGCTTCAGCCCAGCCAAAAACCAATTGCCATCTACCGTTTTTAATTGTAATTTCATCATTCGTAATAGGTTACTAAATTCATGAGCATATCATCAAACACTTGATGTGCAAAGATTCCAATTATACATTAGTTTAAATTCAATTAAAGAAACTCTTTTCTTAAAAATGAAATCCACTGAGAAAATTTATTGAATTCAATTATTTAGTAGCGTTAGAGAATTGAAAAAAAATAATTACGTAATTTTTTTTTCTTTTAAAAAAGATTTAAGTAGAAAAATAAATAAATAAACAAATAATAATAATATGAAATATTATTAATATAATAAATAATACTAATAATAATAATATATAATAATAATAATAAATAAATAACAAATAATAAATAATATTAAATAAAAAATATAAAATAATAATAACAATAATAAATAATAATAATATTACTCCCTCCGTCCCATTTTTATTGTCCACGTTTCTTTTTTGGGATGTCCCAATTTAATTGTCCACTACTAAATATAGATAGGGAAGTTTGATCAAGTTTACTATATTACCCTTGTTTGAAATTATTATTACAAACTTTAAAGAAGACTTTAATTAATTAGTTAAGGGTAAAACTGTCATTCTGTCAAAAAGTAAGAAAGAGAAAGCAGTAATAAATGCACTTTTCTTAAACTGTGTGTTTTTTATCGGGGGACAATAATTTTGGGACGGAGGGAGTAACAAATAATAAAATATTAGTAATAATAATAATAATAAACAGTAAAATAATAATAATAATAATAAATATTAATAAATAAAGAAATTATAATAACAATAAATAATAATAATAATAATTATTTTAATATTTATAATAACAATAAATAATAAATAAATAAAATGTAAATAAATCTCTTTTGTTTTGTGGCTCAAATGAATTCTCGCAAGTGAAATGGTTTCGACACCAATTATGATGGAAATGAAGAAATGATAATTACAAAAGACCTAACTCCTTAGGAAATTCAAATCTCCACCTTTTTTCTTTCTCTACCAACCAAACAATGGAAATGAAATCAATTCTATTTTTCTTCCTCTAATTCTCTCTACCAAACGTGCCCTTAGTGATTCGATATAATAAGATTTATTGTTTCTTCCCAAACCCTGAAACCTCATTGAATCGAAATAACTTATGTGAAAGTAATAGACTATACTTCCGGTCTTAAGTTATTAATTAAACGCAACCACTTTATCTTCTTGAATGGAACACCTTTATTTCATCGAATTCGTAATTGAAGGAAAGATAATAGAAGGTGGTAGGGACTCAGGGAGTTGAGGCAGTTTTGAGAGGAAGTTGAGGCAGATTTGAGAGGAGACAATTTTTAGAAGCACGCATTTCTTTTTACCAGTTACTGTTTGAAACAAAATTACCACGTCTAAAAACGGCTTCACCAAAATCACTTACAATTTGACACCTCATATAATACTGACGCGTTTAGTTTAAAATTTTGCCACGTGTAGCTTTATTATCCTGTTTTAATGAGGTAATAGATAGATAGATAGATCTGTTGAGTAATGTTAGATTATAAATTTTTATAAAATTATATGATTTGGTCATTTGGCAACTAAATGTGGAGGGTAAGAATGAAAAAAGAGAAACCATGATGTAATGTAATTGGACCACAACACATGCTAAGTCATTATGTAAATATTTTTTTGTAAATTTTTGTGAATGTAGCATTGCTCTTTTATAATACTCGTTATGCCTCTTTTACTTTTAATGTTGTCATTTCACACGGCAGAAATAATTTAATGAGGATAATTTGATCATTTCACATACTTCATCTTCTTCCTCTTTGTATTTCCAGATTTTTTAAATAATGTGTCTTTTATTTTACTTTAAACAATTTACTTATAAAGGTGTTGAAACTGACTCCTTATTTAGAGCATAATGTCATGCCTCGCCCGATTTTACGAGGTTACCCGGGATTCCGAATTGTTCTACACTTGACTAGAAGACTTAGTAGAATTCTATGAAAGGTGAGAGAAGGTCTTGGAATCCCTTGGAAGCTCATGGAAGACCTAGAAGCTTCTTGTAGAAGGTTGTAGAATACGGGCCCTTGTAATAGAGCCCATTTGTAGCCCTAGTTTGTGTAGTATAAATAGGACCATCCTCATTTGGAGAAATCATCTCATTCTTCACTTGTATTCTATCTTGTAAAGTTCTCTTTAGCAATATAAAGCATTTCCCCTTTCACATGTGTTCCTTTCTTTAAAGCTATCTTAGTTGCCCAGATCATTGAGTGTTTGAGCAAGGCTGACTTAGTTGAGACAAAGTGCGGCACGGAAGACCCTTGTCTAGACAAGTCCATGACAAGTAGCATCAGAGCCAGGTTAATTCAAGGCAATGATGATTTGTTAGATATTAGAAAAAGGCTCGGTCACCCCGTGTATTTTACCGTTTATTGTTGCTCGTAGTTAAGTAGTTAATGTATAATGTTCGGTAATGGGCCGGGTATTAAACCCAACGTGTTAGCCCTTCACCAAGGCCTTAGGCCAGTTTCATTGTAACTATATAAGCCTCTTCCATGCCATGGAAGAGGTGGGTTAGTCATTTCATTAATACAAGTTCATTTTCTCACTCTAGAAAGTTCTCTCTCACTTTCTCTCTCTAGAACTTGGCTAATCCACTAGTCATTCGATTGTGTTATGATTTCCAATATCCTACAATTGGTATCAGAGCACATGGGATGATTAGCTAGATTGTGTGTGCATTTTCTTGGTTAGTTTAGATCAAAAGTTTAGTTTTTGAAGGTTTATAGTCTTGTTCTTGGTTTTCTTTGATCTTGACGTTTGTGATGTTAAAGTTCATGTTTTTATAGTTGCTATAGCCTTCTAGTACCAAGTTGTGCAAAAGAAACCAGGCAAAAACGTTCAAAAGGGTGATTTTTAGGTGTTTTTAGGTGAAAAACCAAGTTTTTCATTCCAGCGAGTTAGATCACTGTTCGCAGTTCTTCGTAGCGAGTTAAGTTACTGTACTGGCGAGTTGTCAGAATAGTACACTGTGTGTCAGTAAGTACAGTGTCAGCGAGTTGTCGTCTTGTGCAGGTAGCGAGTTAAGTCCAGCGAGTTATCTTCTCTTGCAGGTAGCGAGTTGGATCTAGCGACTTACAGGTAGCGAGTTGGATACTAGCGAGTTAAGCATAGCGAGTTACAGGTTTTTGAAGATCTTTTTCTAGCGACTTGTGAACAGGAACTATGTCAATTTAATTTCTGGCCAGCGAGTTGTCTACTCTCTTCCAGCGAGTTAAGCATAGCGAGTTACAGGTTAATTGAAGACAATTTTTCTAGCGACTTGTGAACAGGAACTCTGTCAATTTACTTTCTTGCCAGCGAGTTGTCTACTCTCTTCCGGCGAGTTACAACTAGCGAGTTGTTGACTTTTTGGATTTTTGAACTAAATTCTTCAACCTGTAATCCTAACAACCTTTTACAACAATTCACCATTTCACACAATCAATCACCACTTTTAACATACAATCACTAATCATTGTTCGATCAACTTAATCATTTCACAATCTATTATGATGGCTAATATTTCGGAAGACATCCAATGTGCCGGTTCAGATATCCGACCACCTATGCTTGATAGGACTGACTTTGCATCATGGCAACAACGTATTCGACTGTATTGTCGGGGTAAAGAGAATGGTGTGAACATTCTGAAGTCAATTGATGAAGGACCATTTCAGATGGGGACATTTTGGGAAACACTAGCTGAAGGGACTGAAGGTGGCCTACATCTAGGTCCAGAACGACCACGAGTATATTCTGACTTGTCACCTGAAGATAAAGAAAGGTACAATGCTGACATTCGGGCAACGAACATCCTACTTCAAGGGCTGCCAAAAGATATCTACTCTCTTATCAATCATTACACTGATGCAAAGGACATATGGGACAATGTGAAGATGCTCCTGGAAGGTTCAGAATTAACAAAAGAGGACTGTGAATCACAACAGTATGATGACTTTGAACACTTCCATCAAAACAAGGGAGAAACCATTCACGACTACTATGTTCGGTTTGCTAAACTCATCAATGACATGCGGAACATCAAGATGACCATGTCCAAACAACATGTTACCTGAATGTGGTAGATTTGTTACAGTAGTGAAACTGAACAGAGGATTGAGTTACTCCAACTATGATCAGTTGTATGCTTATCTGAAGCAACACGAGGCACATGCCAATGAGAACAAAATGATGCTGGATCAATTCACTCAACACACTGTGGATCCACTTGCTTTGATGTCAAATGTCTCACACCAGCAACACTATTCACAATCATCTACAACTCCACCATCCACACATGTTCCACCACACTTTGCTGACAACACTCAACATGATTTGGGACTCTCTTCAACAGACAACTTAATTAAGAATTTAACCAACATACTTGCCTTACTCACCCAATCATACAAAACATACCTACCACAAACAAACAATCAACTCAGAACTTCATCAAATACAAAAAACCAAGCTACAGTTCAAGACGGAAGGGTTGTGGTTTAGAATGTTCAGGGTCGATAGAATAGAGGTCAGGGGAACAATGCATGAGGTAGAGGTGCAGTTGGTTATGGGGAAGAACAGAACAGAGTTGGGAATGCTAACCCAGGTCAAGCAAGGCAGATTAAGTGCTACAACTGCAACGGTATAGGCCACATAGCAAGGAATTGCACTCAACCCTAGCATCTATAGAACTTCGAATACTTCAAAGACAAGATGTTGATGATGCAAGGTCAAGAGACTAGGGTGTCATTGGATGAAGAGCAGGTATTGTTTCTTACAGGTGGACAAGACAACGCCATTGATGAAGATGTAGATGAACAACCCGTTCAGGACTTAGCACTCAATGTGGATAATGTGTTTCAAGCTGATGACTGTGATGCTTTTGATTCTGATGTTGATGAGGC
>BQNB010181528.1:0-10795 GCA_026074375.1 Tanacetum coccineum
TTTTTTAGGATTTTATTTTTAATAGTTTTATTATTTTTATAGTTTTTAATTAGTTTAAATTTTAGAAAAATCATATCTAAAAATCTAAAAAGCCAAAAATAGTAATTCTTTTTTCTAAAAATTTACCCTTACTTATTTTATTTAGGAAAAATATAATTTCAATTATTTTTATATTTTTTTTATATTTTCTAGGATTTAATTAGTTTTAAATAGTTTTTAATTCTTAAAAAATTCAAAAATAATCTAAAAAAATATTTTTCTTTTTCTTAAAATTTTATTTTGTTATAATTTAGGTTTAAAAACTTAATTTGCAATTTTAGGGTTTAAATTTAGTAGACTTGCTGTCACGTTTTAATTGTTTCCCATATTTGTTTGATTGTTGATTTTTTTTTTATTTAGTAGTCATAGCTTATCAAATCATCTATTTTCTTATTCAAATCATAATTCAGACTTAAACGAGGTTTAAATTTCACTAGTCGTTGAGGAAACGACCCGGGTGATCATATTTGCCCGATTTAATATACCTATTATATATTATATTATATATATTTTTGAGAGTGAATTTTACCAAGGGCAACTTGGTAATTTTCTTAATTGCTCTTCGAAGTATTTTATTTTGTGATATATTTTAGGTATATAAAATTTAACATAAGTTTTTGGCGTCGTTGTCGGGGACTAGTTTTTAAGATTCCTTCGTTTTGTGTTTGATTTGGTTTGAAGATCCTCTCACCCTTGAAAGTTTCATTCTTGTTTTATAATTCAAAAATCCAAAAAAAACATAAAATATAAAAAATAAAAAATATTTTCCTTTTCTTTTTAGTATAGGTAAAAAAAATAAAAAATATAAAAAAATCTTCCTTTTTAATTAAGAAACAAAAATCACCAATTGGTAAAAATACCAAAATATAATACTCTCAACGGATGTATTATCATTTCAATTTCCGGTGAACTTGTTGGTTCCCAAATCGAACTAAAGATTTAACACTTACCATTTGTGTCTCTACGAAGTACGGCTCATCTTGAAAAGCAATTTTTGAGAGCTACCATGAAGTAGTTGATTATTTTGGTTTAAGTCTCTTCTGTGTAACCGTTAAAATTCATTCTTAAAAAAAATTTAGTGTAAAGTTTTGCTTTTTGATTTTTAGTTTTTCTTTTTATGCGCACTCGTTCGCAATCTCGAAGACGTCGACAACAACAAACTCTCCCGGTTGTTGTTGAAAATTTTGATTTAGAAAAACCAATTTTCAATCAAAACATTATTCCAATGGCCGATAATCGAACAATGGCCCAAATGTTACAAGCACCCATCGAGGGGTATGAAGATGCTATAGTTGTTCCACCGATCAATGCTAACAATTTCGAGCTTAAACAACCTTTAATCAATCTTGTGCAAAGTAACAAGGTCACTTCAACGTTTAGACATCCTGAAGTTCCGAACACTTCGATAAAGCTTTTGCTTTTTTCCTTTTTCTCTAGACGGTGAAGCCCGAGATTGGTTAGACAAGGAACCTCCTAGATCAATTCTCACATGGGACGACCTTGTTTCAAAATTCATAAACCAATTCTTCCCACCTTCAAAAACAACTTACCTTCAAAACAAAATCACCAATTTTTTCCAAGAACCAAACAAAACCTTCAATGAAGCATGGGAACGTTTTAAAGGACTTCTTCGTCAATGTCCTCACCATGGATTCTCAGAACTACACCAACTTGATACTTTTTACAATTCTTTGAATTCAAACGATCAAGATGCCTTATATTCCGTCGCGGGTGGCAATTTTTTAGACAAAATGCCTCGTGATGGTTTAGCCATAATCGAAAGTAAATTAAAAGTGCGATACTCAAGAAGTCGTCCAAATGATTCAAGAGCGATTACGAATGCTCCATCTTCTACTTCTTCACCTTCCGATAATTCTTTCGAGATTCAACAACTGGCAGCCTTACTTGAAGACAAAATGAATATTCAAATGAGCCGTTTAGAGAAAGCGATTAGTGAAAATAATGCTACAACTCTTGCTACCGTCAAAGCGGTTGAGGAAGTATGTGTCACGTGTGGATCGAATCACAATTTTAACCATTGTCCGTTAACCCGAGGTGGAAACGATTTTCCCGTTTTTCATGACAACATCCAACAATTTCAACAAACCGCAGCCGTGGGCAATTTTCTTCAAAGAAACCAACCATCCAATTTGGCAAGCCAAATGAAACCACCGGGTTTCAATCAACCAAATGTTCAAAACAACCAAGGAAACCAAAGCCGTTATCAAGGGAACAATTTCAATTCGAATCAAAACCGTGGAAACAATTTTAACCAAAACCATCAAAACCATCAAGGTCAAGTTTTTCAACCACCAACCAATCAACCACCGGTATACCAAGTTCCACCATATCAGGCTCCTACGCCCCAAATCCAAGGTGTCTCGAAAACGGATTTTGAAAACTACGTTAAGGCAAACGATGCGGTGTTGAAGAATGTTCAAACTCAAGGTCAAAATTTGCAGAATCAAATGGCTAATGTTACGAGTTTGTTGACAAGTCTTTGTGATAATTTCAAAAATGCAGAATCAAATGGCTAAGGTCAAAAAGATTCCTTAGATTCCGCCGCGGGTGTCAATTTTTTAGACAAGATGCCTCAAGAAGGTTTAGCGATTATTGAAAGCAAGTCAAAAGTTCGTTACTCAAGGAGTCGTGCTAGTGATTCAAGAGTGAGTACGGATGCTCCTCTTTCTACTTCTTCACCTTCTAATAATTCTTTTGATATGCAACAAATAGCCGCTTCTCTTGAGGATAAGATGACTATCAAGATGAAACAAATGATGAATGAAATGAAAGCCTTAGTTGTTACTACTCCCGCACCCGTCAAAGCGGTTGAGGAAGTATGTGTCACGTGTGGATCGAATCACAATTTTAACCATTGTCCGTTAACCCGAGGTGGAAACGATTTTCCCGTTTTTCATGACAACATCCAACAATTTCAACAAACCGCAGCCGTTGGCAATTTTCTCCAAAGAAACCAACCTTCCAATTTGGCAAGTCAAATGAAACCACCGGGTTTCAATCAACCAAATCTCGAGGAGATGGCTATCATGACTGTGAATGCTGAATGTTCCGCTATCATCATGAACAAAGTTCCCGAGAAGCTCGAAGATCCGGGAAATTTTTTTATCCCATGTGCTTTACAAGAACTCAATAGAACTAGCGCTTTAGCCGATTCAGGAGCTAGCATTAACCTTTTACCTCATTCTATTTACAAGAAACTTGGGCTTGAAGCATTGACTCCTACTCGTATGACACTCGAGCTTGCCAATCGTTCGATTACTCACCCAATGGGCATAGCCGAGGATGTTGTAGTTAGAGTTGATGGTTTCACTTTTCTTGCAGATTTTGTGGTGGTTAATTTTGAACCCGACCCGAGAGTGCCTATTATTCTAGGAAGACCTTTCCTTCGCACTGCGAAAGCTCTCATCGATTTGTACGAGGAAAAATTGACTTTAAGA
The DNA here is from genome assembly GCA_026074375.1 of Tanacetum coccineum. Lineage (NCBI taxonomy): Eukaryota > Viridiplantae > Streptophyta > Magnoliopsida > Asterales > Asteraceae > Tanacetum > Tanacetum coccineum. Next base: position 3,498 of record BQNB010181528.1, read on the forward strand.
GTAGGAAAGGAAGAACTTGTTTACTATGCCGATAAATCTGAGAAAAACAAGGAAAAGAATTTTGTTCATGCCATTTCTATCATTGATTTTTCAAAAGACGATCCGTTTAGTGGCAGTACCACTACTCATTCTGATAATCCTTCTCCTAGTTCTTCTCCGGTGAAGACTAGTGATAATTTTGAGAAGTTCGCCGATGAACTTGCTCCTCTTGATTCGTTACCACCGGGTAATGATGATTCAACTCTTAAGAAGGACTTGCATGAAGAGAATTTTCAAGAAAATGTCGAGATAAAAAATTCCAACGTTTCCGATGAGCCAGTTTTACTCAACACTCCTTTATCCGATAAGGTTGAGTGTTTTGCTCCTGAAGACAATAATGATGAGATCGATGATTTTCTAGCTATGGAAGTGTCTTCTAACTTGGAGGAAGGATATTTCGATTCAGAAGGAGACGTAATTTTTCTTGATAATCTACTTAGTGATGATGATTCCCATAATCTCACTTCCGAAGTGATTTCTGATCATGAGCCAGAGCAGAATGAATCTTCAATTACTTTTTCTCCAAGGAGTGATCCTCTTCACCATGAGTTCGCCGGTGAACCTTTAACACTTCCTGCGAGGAATGATCGTGAATTTGAGGAATATCTTAGTCTTGTGACAGTGCTTTATGAAATTTCAACTTCCCAGGGAAATGTTCATCAAAATTCAGTTATCGAGTCTCTTCCCATATCTCCTATCCCCGTTGAGGATAGTGAGCCCACTCAAGAAGAGATCGATATTTTCCTTGTTCCAGATGATTTAATTCCGCCTGGTGTGGAGGATGCTGATTCCGAAGATGAAGTTAATGAGTCACCTAACCATGATCATCAAGATGATCCGTCAATTCCTCGACCTCCACCGGAACCTCCGGATATTAAGAAATGTTTTGAACCCAAAGCGGGTATTTTGATAATCAAAGAGTTTAAAGATGTTTCTAAATCTCATGATTTTATGACCGGTATTTTACCCACCCTTCCCACCCTTGTTTCAGATTTGATCTTCATTTCCTCATTTGTCTCCTTCGAGAATGAAGACACCATTTTCGACCCCGGCATCTCCACTTAGAGCCGGTGGCCTCTCATCGGGATGGAACTTTCATATACTTTAATGTTTGTCCAAACATTAATGAAAGCCCGATTGAGATCTTCTCTTCCATTTGCTCTCCCTAAGGACAACTAAATTCAGGGATCGAGTCGAGCTTGCGACTCGGTGACCAAAAACAAGCCGCTTCGTGGGAGTTCACCCCATGCTTATCCTTTCTATTTTCTTATCTAATGTGTTGTGTTGAGAGAGGCTTGTACTCTTTCCGATTTCTCGATGTTTGTTGCTTGTTTGTTGTGATTTTTGTAGGATCAACCCAACAAATTCTTTGAAGCCTCTCGTGTCCGGTTGATTTGTCCCGTTCTACTCGAGCTTCTCATCCTTTGTGTGAAATTAGTTTGGGGAGATCCGATATCCTTTCATCATTATCGATTCACGTTTATCTTTGCATACCTCATAAACGGCTTAGATTTTCGTAGAGACCCGACTTTAAACATTGAGGACAATGTTTCGTTTTAGTTTGGGGAAGAGAATCTATCGATTTGATGTTACCTGCTTATTGTTTTGTTCTCACGTACCCGTTTTCCCACAAAAATAGCAAAAATTTTAAATTTTAAAGTCATAAATATAAAAAAAAATGTTAAGACAAAAATGTAGGTTTTCCGTTGGTAAGAATAAGAAGTAATTTTTGACCCGATCGAACGTGTAGAGTTCTAGCTTTCTCCCTTAACAATTAATGATGATTGATTGTGATAGTCTTATCACGTAGACTTTTTAACTTGCTGCTTGATCATTAGTAAATGAAGTCTTGTGCTAATCTCGAGAAGATTTTAAATATGCCGAATTGGATTTTATATGGCTAAGTGTTCGCGAATCTCTTTATTAGAGATTTTAAATTGCGAAGAATAAGAAATGATAGTGTTATTTATAAGTCATGACATTAAACGTAGAATAGTTGGTTTTCTTTCAAGCTCATATGTATTAATTGTGGCTTTTTCTCCCATTAGCTTGTTTCACCTCTATATAAATGTTTAATAAATAGAGTTGTATGGTTTTTTGGTTAATAATTAGCTAATAGAAGTTTTCTTTAGTTCCTTTGTGATTAGGATGAGTACACATCAGGAATACTTAATTTGGCATATTATATGTATCATATAAAGAAATATTTTGCTTATTCCTTAAAGAGCCTTAGGGTATATAGAATAAGTAGAATTCATTAATAATCCGAGACTGATAAAAGTTTGTTGTATCTTGCCGGCTCACAACCGATGTTACAGCCTTCTAAAAGGTCGAGGAAGTTACCGAAGTCGAAATATGTTTGCTACATCTTGTCGGAGGCGTGGCCGATGTTGTAGCCTTCTAAAGGACTGAGGTATAATAATGTTGCTTAATTTTTGTCTTACTTTGTGCCTTAAAGAGCCTAAGGGTATATGGTGCAAATAAGATTGGTCCATTCATGTCTTAAAGAGCCTTAGGGTATATGACATGAATGGTACCTTGCTTAAGTAGCCTAATAAAAGCCAAATTTTGGTTGCCTCGATGTGGACTTTAATCTTGATGACATTTGATCTTTTGAAAAGGGCTAGGAGCTAATTATTGCGTTCTTAACCGTTACGCTTTATTTTTGGAATTAATAAGTATCGAAACAAGTCTTAAAGAGCCTTCGGGTATATGACTTAAGTAAAATCTTGAGATACAAAAGTAGGATTTGCGGGAGGAAAAGTAAGTACACAATTAATATTTATGAGTAGTGTTAGTGTCATGACTTGTAATTAACAATGATCTTGTTTTTAAGCTTAGCATGGGAAAAGTGAAAAATCGGGGATGATGAAGTTATCTTTTAGACACTTAATTGTGCTTTTTATTCTATGATCCTAAAAGTTACCAATGAGGTAATGAAAACAATACATTATGTCAACATAAATAAGTTGTAGTTAGGTAGTTAATTATCAAGAAAAATCATAAAAAGAGAAAAATCTTTGAAAATGGGAATTCGGGTGTTTTATAACTTGTGATCTCTTATCTCTCTCAACAAAAATCTTTGCTACTTTTCAAAGGTTTAGTTTGGGGAATTTTCGAGGTATTTGGTTATAAGGCATGTGATATTGCGTGAGGACACACAATCGTTTAGTTTGGGGAATTTTGATAAGTGTAGAATACACATATCCGTTTGTACTTAAAATAACCCAATTAAACCCAAAACAGACCAAAAATGGCAAAAATATGCTTGTATTTGTGTTTTGTGTGTGCAGGTACGGATATATCAAAAATCACAAGAAAACAGTCAAAAACGGGCAAGCACGGACACGAGAATCAGAAGAGTACAAAAAGGAAGCAAGGTGATTCAAAACCGAAGCCAGAAACAGCCAAGAAAAGTCAAATTCAGTCAAAGATGGTCAAACTAAGTCAAACACAAAAGGACAAATCCTCAAAATATTTCACTTTGGTCCCTCAACTCTCACAAAAGTCCAAAAATGTCCCCTCCTCCCTTATTGGGCCCAGGAAAGCTTAATGGGCCTCTAAAAACCTAGGAAACCCTATCCGGATCCCAAAAGCCCAATCAAAGCCCAAAACCCTAGCCCATTCATCTTTTTATAAACCACAAGGGCCAGTTTTGCAATTTCCTAAAGTTATTTATAACTAAAAAAGGAGATAAGAAAGACAAGGACCATTTGTGTAATATCCCAAAGATATAACAGTTTTAACTGTCAAAAAATGGGCGCGAAGCCCTTTTTACTATTCATCGTCACTTACGTTTCACTAGCCAGGGTAAAACAAGGGGCAAATGGGAATTGAAGGGTGATTACGTCAATTAAAGAGCTCAAAAGTACAAGGCAAGGGTCAAATCAGTCTTTCCAAGGGATTCACTAGCTCACTCTCATGAGGAGGCCACGTCAGCAATGGTGAAAGCACAAGGGGTGTGGGTTTTTGCACTAAACACACTCACACAACTAGCACAAGCTGTCACATCAAAGAATGACAGCTTGGCAATCCGTGTGAGTGTGTTATTGATCCAACGGCTCAAATCTTTGATCCAATGATTATGACAATGAGTGGTGAAGATTGAAGGATTGAAGAGCAAGGCAAGGCATCCTAGAAGCTTTTTCAGCACCTATAAATAGGGCCTCACTCTTCACATACACACGTACCTTTTAGGATAAATTTTAGCTTAATTTCATTTTTAGCTTAATTTTACTTTAAATCTTGTAATTTCCTTTTAAATATTGTAATCAAGTTTTCTATTAATGAATTCAGTAGTTTTTAATCTCTTTTAAGCTCTCTTATTTACTTAATAAGCTCTTATTTTACCTTAAACTGTTAAGCTAAATAGCCATAAGCTACTCATAAGCTCTTTTAGTCTATAAGCTAAAATTTGAGCTCAAAAGGCCTTAATATTACTTAAACCTCAAATCAGCTTAATATCTATACATTATTACCTTTGGATAATGGATTGTGAGCTTTTGGAAGAGGGATCTAAAAGGGAAGGATCCCTATGGACTTTTACCCTAGCTTATTAATAAGCTAGGGAGCTTGTAGCTGCTCTTAATTGAGACCTATTGTTTAGCCAAGAGGATTAAGTAAGTTTCCTTTATTTTTCCTTTTGTCCTTTAAATTTCTAGGTAGTCAAATTCTTATTAGCTTATAGTTGCCTTATTTGCTTAAGATATCTGCTTATTTGTGTTCATTAGTGTTTATTTGTGCTTATTATATTTGTCTCATCATCTATTTTTTTTAGTATTTAGATCTTCATAGGTTCAATTTCTGTCATAAAAAACTACAAAATCCAAAAATAGTAGAAAATAAGTTTAAATCTTAGATTAATGCTTAATCAGTTGTTAATGCATGTTAGTTAGGGTTATTATAAGCTAAAAATGATCTGGTAGTTAGTTCTTATTAGTTAGTTTTGCAATTTAAGTTTAAAGCAAATTCTGTAAAAGTGGTAAAGGGGTGTTTGGATTAAGCTACTTTGACTATCAAAAGTCAAAAGTTTTATGCAAACTTTTTGAGACAGCTTTGAATTTAGTTAAAAACATTAGAAAATGAGTTTTTATAAAATAGATTTGGAAATTTAGAAAGTTTTAGCTTAATTTAATAGTGCCAGCACCAGGGCATTTTGTCTTAAACCTTTAGCTTGTGAAAATTTGATCTAAGCCCTCAAAGGCTTAGATCTTATTTGCATTTTAGTTGTACACTCTATTTGAGTGTAACTAAGTGCAGGTTTACCCCTTAGGTAACCTACACTATAGCTTTGCACTTGTGCAAAGTGCATCAGCAGTACTAAGTTAGTTAGTACTGCTGATACTTAAGCCCCTAATTAAGCCAGCAAAGTTAGGGTTTAATAGCTCATTTTTTAGTATTTTATAGTCTAGGAATAGATTAATATAGATTAGGACTTAAATTTCATTTTCTAGCTTATTTACCTAGCTTAATGTTGCTGTCAAAATCATAAAAAGTCAAAAAGCCAAAAAAACAGTAAGTAGAAAGTTAGTTTCTTAAAATTTTGAATTCTAGCTTATAGAAGTAGATTTTATAGCTTAAATAGATAATAGCTAAGTAGATTTATTAAAAGCTTATAGTTTGAAATTGCTTATTAAGCTTTTTAGCTTAATTGGATTTTGTGCCTTTAAGTGTCCTTACTAAGTTTAGCATTTTTATCATCATTTTCAGTTGCTTTAATGTGTTTCCAGCTCTTATTTCTTTTCATTTTTAGATTAAGCAACTTATAAGCTTTTTAGAACACTTTTCCTTTTTAGATTTGAGCTTAATTTGAGTTGTTTATAGCTGTTTAAGTAAGAATAAGCCCAAAACCTTACTTACTGTGACAGCAGCTTTGATAAGCTGTTTTAGAGCTTATTACTTAGTTTCAGCTTATGTCCCGTTTATTAAAGTAGCTTATTTTAGTGTCCTTTTTAATTTCTAGTATTTAGTTTTTCTTAAAAGTAAAAAAAAAAATAGCAAAAAGGGGTTGCCCACACTCGAACCCACGACCTCTCAGTTATAAGCCCAACGTGTTAACCATTTGCTTCAATAGCTCATCCAGTATTACTTCCCCACATTTAATACTAGTACACGTTTTAATTTCCCCTTTTCTATAATAAGCCGTAGCCTAATAAGCTCATTTGAAGGCTTATTCGTTTAGCAAATTGGATTTTTTTCTTTTTCTTGTGTTCCTGCTAGTGATTAGGATTTATCCTGAATTTTTTAGATTTTTCTAGCTTAAACTTTATTTTTAATCAATTTTTGAAAGTTGAAATCTTATAAAATCAATAAAAAATAGAAAAAAGTTTCAGAAAAATACAAAAAAATAGTTTTTAGTTTTATAAAAAATAGCTTTAGGTTGACATCCAGTAAAATCATTTTTACACTTTTTAGATCTTAAATTTTATTTTTGAGCTTTTATTTTAAAATTTTAAAAATAGGATTTTAATAATAAAAATAGTTAAAAATAGTTTTCTTTACTTTTATAATATTTTAGATTTTTCTAAGCTTAAAAATTATTTTTCCAAATTTTTAGTATTTAATTTGCTATTTTTTTTAGATTTAATTAGATTAAATTAGTTTTTAATTCATATTAAATTCAAAAATAATAAAAAAATATTTTTTCTTTTTCCTAAAATTTTCTTTTGACTTATCTTAGGTTTAGAAATTTAGTTTACATTTTTAGGAGTAAAATTTAGTTTATTTGCTTTTTAGTCGCATTTTATTTGTTTTCCGTATTTGTTTAAATTGCTTAAATTGTTCAATTTTTTAATTGTTACTTTTTATTTAGTAGATATAGATTATCAAAAATATCGTTGCTTTATTCAAATCATAATCCAAGCTTAAACGAGGTTTCAATTTCACTAGTCGTTGGGGAAACGACCCGGGTGATCATATTTGCCCGGTTTAATATACGTATTATATATTATATTATATATATTTTTGAGAGTGAATTTTCCTTAGGGAATTTTCTTAATTGCTCTTTGAAGTATTATATTTTATATATATTTTAGGTATATAAAACTTATACCAAGTTTTTGGCGCCGCTGCCGGGGACTAGTGTTTAAGATTCCTTCGTTTTGAGTTTGTTGATTTGGTTTGAAGATCCTTTCACCCTCGAAAGTTTCATTCTTGTTTTATAATTCAAAAATCCAAAAAAATCATAAAATATAAAAAGTAAAAAATATTTTCCTTTTCTTTTTAGTATAAGTAAAAGATAAAAAAATATAGAAAAATCA
>BQNB010181529.1:0-10722 GCA_026074375.1 Tanacetum coccineum
TATATATATATATACATATATATACATATATACATATATATACATATATACATATATATACATATATGTATATACATATATATGTATATACATATATGTACATACATATACATACATATATATACATATTGATGCACTAAACAAAACACATATTAAAATTCAAAAAAATAACATAAACACAAACAATAACATTTAATATCCCATATTTAAATACACAAACAATAACATAAACACATATTAAAATTTAAAAAAAATCCGAAAGATTAAAAGAAATCCGAAAATTTTAAAAAAAAATTCAAATTCTTTTTCCGAAAATTTGAAAATTCAAAAATTTGAAAAAAAAATTTGAAAATTAAAAAAAATCGAAAATTAGAAAAAAAAATTCAAAAATTTGAAAAAAAATTCGAAAATTTGAAATTTTTTTTTTCGATAAATCGATATTTTTTGAAAATTCGAAAAAAATAGTTCGAAAATTTTGAAAAAAAGTTCGAAAATTTTTAAAATTTTCGAAAATTTGAAAAAAAATCGATATTTTTTTTGAAATTTTGAAAAAAAAAATCGAAAATATGAAAAAAAAAGTTCGAACATTGGAAAAAAAATCGATATTTTTTTTGACATGTCGTTTTTACCCACGGTCGTTAATCTAAAAAAAATAATATTAGCCTAAATTTAATAGTCGTTACTATATTCATTAATCCGAACCTTCTCGTGACAATTTAAACAATGTGTTAAATTTCTGTTTGACTTTTGTTGACTTTAATATATTTGACTTTCCTAATTGTTGACTTTAGTCTCGACTCGCCATATATTATTTTAAATCTTAGCATTTTCTATCGAACATGTAAATCTATATTTTGAACAACTTTTCAGTTTCAGTCGAAACCCGAAACGGATCAGAAAATGACTATTTTGCCCTTTTTAAAATCTGCACTATTTTTATAGTATACTTTTATTTCTAACCATCAGTTTAGTCTAACTTACTTGTTTTAAGACGTTAAATCTTGCAATTTATATACCAAACGCGAAACGTCATTCCGGACAACTTTCGTGTTTCGCCGAAAGGCTAAGACGAACTCGAGAGTGCTCAAAACGCTCGGTTAAAATTCTGCACAGCTTTAATTAAGAGAAAAATAGCTGAAATTAAATTAGTGACTTGTATATCTCATTTTGGCCATAAAATCTTCGTTATTAGGAGTTATAAGACCCATTTTATATCAAAACGTTCTTAAAAATATACTCTATCATATTCTAACGCCAAAAATCAGATTCTTTATATTTTTGAACCTCGAAACTCGTGCCAAATATTCTGCTCTATATCGAGCCTAAATAAACCGTACCAAAACCCATTTTAAATTCAAGATCGCTTCACCACATATCATATTTTGCCTATACTTGACATCTAATTCATTCAACATCATTTCTTATTCTTTCTGATGCAATATCTATCATATTTCATCACATGGATGACTCGAAAATATAATTTACCCGAAAATAATTATAACATCAATCTTAAAAATACTTACAATGCTTTAATAAGCTAGATCGGAAAAAGTTAAGGCCATCTCCTTTGTAATATTTCTCAATTTCAGGTCATTTCACGATTTCTATTATTCGTCACTATTTATTTTGGTCCAATACGCGTTTACTTTTAATTTAACTTATAATCTAAATCGCGTAGACTAGAAGTAATCATTTAATGTAAACGGTCATCCAATAAATGAAGGTTTACATCGACCAAGTAATATACAATTATTGAGAAGATAATTATTAACTTTGCGTATTTTATTTCTATTGGTCACGTAAAGGGTTTACGTTTCACAATAAAAATATATTTAGACACACCCCGAAAATACCTAGACTTACCTAGACTCAAACCAATACCCACTTTTAAAACCTTAACACAAAATTTTAATAAATTTTATGTATACCACCCATTATAGCCGAATTATTGGACCAAAACAACTAGAAATCTTCCTTTGATCCTTAAGTACATGTACAAAGTTCCATTAATTAATTTTAGTCCTTAATGTCTCCCACTAACCTATTACACAATGGTTAATAAGCATTGTGTCTCTCTTTTTTAGCTTGTATAACCGGCTAGTGCATGTATATGCACAAGACCCATAAGATTTCTATAATCTAGCTCAATCTTGTACAAATATCCTCTAATTAAGACATGTACTTAGTGGTTTAGCTAAATACAATGTGTGTCTAACTAAAAACTACAAAACCACCTTGTTAAGGGCACGGTTTGATTTGTTTAGGACTAGGAGGTATGTAACTAGCTCATTCGCCTATAAATACACACTCATATTGTCACTTAAAACATTTCTAAAACTCTCAAACCCTCTCAAGGATAAACCATACTCATTTACTCTCTCTTGCATTTGGTTCTCTTATAACCGAACCCATACACGACCCACATTCCTTCTAAGGACACAAGGTGCACTTAAGTTAGCATACAAGGGTGTTAAGAAGTGTATACGAGCTAAAGATTGGGTATACCAAGCTTTGAAGCTTAGGAATATTACACGTTTGGGTGTAAACACATTGTGTTGTCTTCTAATCCACGAAACCATTTACTAGGACTCTTGTAAGTCACTATACCATTCGTATTATATTTGTTTTCCTTGTGAACTAGTCAATATGTCTCGTCAATATATAAATGTTATGCTAGCATGAGTTCACGCATAGTAAATGCGAAATATGTGTGTTATACGCAATGTAATTGCGTATGCACGACTTGTGTGGTGTTAAAATGTGAAGACAACACGTAACACGAGGGTTAATAACAAACAAGATCTTAAACATTTCTTTATTTATTTGAAAACGTTGGACCTCCGCGCAAACAATAAACCTTATGAGTGAAATTTGTACGAAAACCACAGTAAACTTTTCAAGGAATCATGGCACTAAGGCTTGGGAAGTATACACTACATACAAAATGCTTGCTTGTAAAAACACGAAGTGTTTACACGTTAAACACACGACATTTCGTCACTAGGACTTGTCGAACCTTATGTAAATTGCTAGGAGACCTATGGGCTAAGTGTACTCCCGTGTAAACCAAACGTAACTACCTTCGTGCCCAACTAGCCCAACAGGCCCAACTATGGGATAACCATGGCTTATAAATAAGCTCATTCGACCTTATTAATTGAATTAGGAATATTTCGTTTTGAACATATATAGATCAAGCATGACATGTAGTTTTAAACTGATATTAGGTCGTGCAAGCCCAACAGCCTATTATCGTATGGTGCGACCTCATAGCAGGCCCAATTAAGCCAAGCCATCTGCGACCACAAAACTCATTATAGCTTCAATGAGCTTATTAATAATCCAACGAGCTTAGTTGAAACCAATATGGACTATTGCATGATTTTAAGACCAAACGGACCTAAAATGGGCTCGTTAGCCCATTACCGTAGCTACTAAAGTCCATAAGCCACAAATAAGCTTTGACAGCTTATTTGTGAGGTTAGACAGCTTATAGGTCTTGTAATAAGCTTATAAATGCTAATGGGCCATAAAGGAGAAAGCCCAAAAGCTTAAAATAGTTACCGGGTCCATAATGGGCCTAAAAAAAGCCCATTAACGAGCGTGGCAACTTATTGAATAAGCCCCACACTTAAAAACAGCTTAATTGGAATCTTGAGTGCTTTTGAAATAATCTTGAAAGTAAGGTGAATGAAATCAAATAAGGTAATGGACCTTTTTTTTACTTTCGGTTAAGGTTATAGGGCTACAAGTCAATAGCCTAAATTAAGCTCATCCGTGCTTATTTATACCCAAAACTATAATTATAAACTAATAAGTTTAAGTACTTTTGTTTTCTTTGGAAACTAGGATTGGAACTATAAAAAGTTTAATGGTCCTTAATAATTTAATCGGGCACAATACTCAATAAGCTCAATAAGCCTAAATAAGCTCGTCCGAGCTTATTTATAAGCTGGCACAGCTTATGTGGCTTATTGGAGTCAAATGAAACATATTGTCCCTAATTAGACTTTATTCGGACTAAAAATGTGATTTTTACAAGTTCAGGGACTGAATGTGTCACTTTTGAAACTTAGAGGTCAAGGAACATGCTTCCTTGCACTCCAAGGAACAAGGACTATATATAGAGGCTTAGGGCTTTCATTATTGAGATGACTTGAAACCTAAAACCCTTAAAATCGTCCTTGTGCTCTCCTTGTGATCGACCGATCTTATAACCCAAAAAGGTTTCGATTTCTTGCTTCTTCCCTTGTTCGATCGCAGATAAACCCTCAAGGGGTTTCGTTTTCTTGGTGGTTCGACCCAAAAGATCACAAGGGTTATTAAGTTTAGCTCGTGTGTTGATTGATTCAAAGACGAAGGTTATCGTTTGGTTTAAACACTACTAGTACCTCGTTGTTTGCTTGAACGTATCGTGTGTGTGTTAAAGTAGAGGAATCATACTTTGATTCTCGTGGTTACACGTGGTGTTATACATACGCGTATATTCAAGACGGTGTTAACGGTTACCTATTAAAGCGGTGTATCATTTCGTGCAAAAAGGTATACACTTCAATCTTGTTAATTATAAGTTCTATACGTGTTATCTTTCCGCTGCGTACTCGTAATATAATGGTTATTAGTTCTAAAAACCCAACAGTTTCTAAATAGAATTATGTATTATAATAGTGTATTATGAAATTTTGATGACTAAGTACATATCTAGGAACTTCAAACATTTAAGAAATACGACTATTTTAACTTTACCATCAACGCAACAGAAACACTATTGTTTATACAATCCCAAATTTAAATAACGAGAAAAGTTGCACCCGCGCGTTGCGATGGGACTTTATTGTTTACGTTGTGCGAATTAGAATTTAGCTGTAATATTAGAGATTTTATTATTACGATTAACTCCATGGCAAAAGTTTATAACTACTTAATTCGTTGTAAACATTACAGAAAACGTACATTTGTAAAACCATATTAATATCGGGCTTGTTTTATTCATAATCTGTAGACCTTTTCGTCGGTATATGTTTTATTAAAGGAATTGCTAGATATTTGATAAATAAATTTTGTTATATAAAAAAATCGTAAATAATAAAAAAATTCAGAATAATTTTCATAACTCGTTACATAGTTTAGGCGTTAGTGTCGTAAATTTTATCTTTTATCAAACGAAACAAATTCAACACAATATCAGTATACGCAGTTTGGTGATAACCACACATCTTTATATATATTTTTTTGGAACGGCGAGTTAGTACAGTTACTAAGTTAGTTATTCGATTCCACAGTACTTACCCAGAAGGTAGTCCCTGCTAGCCTCGAATAATAATTAGTGATTCGATTCCACAGTACATACCCAGAAGGTAGTCTCTGCCAGCCTCGAATCGACGCATCTATGGGGCAGAACCCCACAGATTCTCACCTTGAAGGAAAACCTCCACGGAGAGACTCGAACCTGAGACCTCTCGCATGTGGTAACAACCTCCCCAAGGACACCCTTGATGGCCAACTGAGCTAACCCAGTTGGTTACCACACATCTTTATATTAGTTGTACGGTTAGTTTGGTGATTTACGTATAAATATTAAATAATGCATACATTACACACTTTATATAATATTATAATATAATGCATACATTCTGACTTGGGCCAAAACATCGGACTGAAGATCGGACCGAAATGATCCAGTCCGGTTCAGTCTTCGATCCGGTCCGATCCAACAAGACATAATTGCCGGTTTTTTTGTAAGACCGAACCGGACCGAGGACCGAAAATAAAGAAAAGGATGGACCGAGGACCGGACCGAAATAGATTCGGTCCTATCCAGTCGGTCCAGTTCGGACCGGTTTCTCGGTTCGGTCCAGTCCGCGGTCCGTTTTGCTCACCTCTACTTTACACACTTCATAGTTGTACGGTGATTTACGTTGACCAGTACATCATTAAAATTTGGGCTTCTATTAAAATATCAAGACTGTTGGAAGGACTTCTACTTGGGCTGTGTTTGGGCTAAATATTATGTATACTCTGGCGACTAAAAGGCATGGTCGGTGTTGTCGCCTTCTGTAATGAATATTACTATATTAGGGCCCGTTTGTTAGATGTGTTTTAGCTTCAAGTAATTGAATCGTTGTTATAGAATGTTTTTTGGTGTGCTTTTTTCATTGCAATTAATTAAACCGCACTCATAGATTGATTCCTCGTCATAGTGGTGACTTTTGACATTAATGACAAATTTTCTCACTTATTTATAAATTTTATATTCTCTCACTATACATGAACCACATATTTTAAAATTTTTTAATTTATATTATCATTTACATTAACTAAAATTCATTAAAGCATTATATATAATATATATTTTCATAAAAAAACAAAACATTTTATAATATTATTTATTTTCTCTCTCTTATTTTTCTTTCAAATCGATACCAAATCCGAATCCAATTCCAAACCCTTTTACAAACCAAACGCACCCTTAGTATATAGGTTAATAACAAACACTGTATCACAATAAACATAGTGGAATAAAATTTGAAATTTAGCCCATGAGATTGTCATGTAACAAAACCCACCATTTAGAAGCCCAATACTTGTATTACCCTGTGGACCCAATTAACGCTTAACTTTAGTGAATATTGGCCCACGAGTAAACAAAATTTGAAAACACATGCAAGATGCTCTTTAAATAAACTGAATTGAACTTTTTGTCCAACACTTATGTAGCCAGCTTCCAATCTAACGAGAAGCAATATAGTGTGTTTTATTCCTCCCTCCGAAAGGTAATCTGGTGATGTAAATCTACCAGATCCGTGTTTGCGTATATATTATCTGTTCGGATGAACGGGGACCTCTCTTTGCTAATATCATCAAAATAATGCTAGTGCTTAATCTAAATATGAGCTCACCTCGCGTTAATTAGCCTTTGACACTTTTCCCAACACACTATTATTCTTTATGTTACATAAATCAACTTGTGTTAGAATGTAACATGATATTGTGTAGAATGGGTTTGTGGACGATTGGGCGCAACCAAAAAATTTGAAGAAAAAAAAATACCCGGAGATGCATTCAACAGGATAAAGGTACCAGAGACCTGAGCCATTTTGCTGATATATATGTATGCGGTTATCAACCAACTGGGCTAGCTCAGTTGGCCACCAAAGGTAACCTTAGGGAGGTATCCTTAGGCATAACCCTAAGGCGAAGGTTAGTAACTGAAGTTCCATCTCATCACTAGGCATAACCCTAGATCTTACACATATAGTACTCCAAGAGAAGTTTCAAGCAGGGGTGAGCAAAACGGACCGCGGACCGGACCGAACCGAGAAACCGGCCTGAACTAGACCGACTGAATCGGACCGAACCTATTTCGGTCCGGTCCTCAGTCCATCATTTTCTTTATTTTCGGTCCTCAGTCCGGTCGGTCCGGTTCGGTCATACGAAAAAACGGGCAATTATACCTTGTTGGATCGGACCGGGACAAAGACTTCGGAACGGACGAACACTTTGGTCCCAGTCTTCGGTTCGGTGTTTTGGCCGAAGTCTAGGTATATAATCGGTTCGGTCCGGTTTTTGGACCGTGAGCACCCCTAGTTTCAAGTAGTAAATATAAACGCGTCTTTGATCACTACGCAAAAAGCTAGCCCTTTATGAAACTGTCGTTATCTAGGTAGCTCTTCGAGTGATGATTCTATCGGCGTCCTATACTCTATCTTTCTCTAGAGTTTAGCCAAGCTCGTTTGCACCTTTTAGTGACTTGAATCTAGCTTGTGTCGATATTTAAGGACTAAAACTAGTTATCCTTAAATCTGATCTGACAATGTAGTGTCACTACTGAAAAATTAAGATGTGGCGTGCATGTACGGCAACAAATATTAATATCGTAAATATTTTTCTACTTCAAGAATAACATTTCGAGTGAAACACTTATGCAAACTATGGCTAACCATTGTGGGAACAAGCCAACAATCCTAAGTGTCGAGAAAAAACATATTGAACCATCTCGAGCTTTTTTCTTTGAATGGTTTTTCTTAAAAGTCGCTGACACTTTTTTTTCTTCTTGAACTTGTGAATACTTGTTAATTATTTTATCATAGACCATAATAATGTAAAAGAAGTGATGGGAGGCCTATTTGGTCATTTTATTTATTCTAGCTGCAAATCTACAGTTAAAACCGAGAGAGTGGTGGTCAAGGAGCGAACCCGTTACATTACATGTAAAATCATAAGATCATTATTTGAAAAAAAGTTTAAAGATTAAATCTGTTATACCTGGCAAACTACAAGGACGATCCATGTAATTAACTCTATTTTTACTAGCTACTGTAACTTTTTAGAGTAAAACGGTCAACTTCCAGGGCTTGATTTCGTCAAACCAATATACGTAGTAGAAAATTAAGAGTCAATTTGATATTTGATTCTTTACTAAAGTTAAAATAATCAACGTGTTAATTTATTGGATTGGTTCAGCTCTATGTTTGACTTTGTCAATTCTTGACGTAAGCAATGAGACATCAGCCTATAATTCTTCCAATTGTCTCATGTTTCCCAAAGGCTTATGATACATGTACCCTCCTAAAACATCGTTTGTACCCCTGGGTTTTTGCGTTTTTATTTTATTTTATTTTTTTTGTATTTTTATGATTTTGCATATGAGTTAAGATCAACATAGACCCATTATTTGTCATAGATCCAATGAATCAATCTCAACTATCTATTTTTTCATCAAAAAAAAAAAAAACCCATTTTCCACCTCTTTTTAAAAATAAAATATCTTACAAACGGTAAATCGTCACACGACAAAAAATACACCGTCGCGACGAGTATTTTTTTATCTTTCAGTAGACGGGTGACACGATATACTTTCGAGGAACTTTTTTTGGATTTTTTTTTTCAGTCACGAATTGCGAAAATCATATATGATTCGTATAACGAATCATATATGATTCGTATAACGAATCATATATGATTCGTATAACGAATCATATATGATTTCATGAAATCATATATGATTTCATAAAATCATATATGATTTGTGATTCTAACGAACTTTTTTTCAATTTTGTTTCAGTCACGAATTGCGAAAATCATATATGATTCGTATAACGAATCATATATGATTTCATAAAATCATATATGATTTCATAAAATCATATATGATTTGTGATTCCGACGAACTTTTTTTTTACTTTGGTTTCAGTCACGAATTGCGGAAAAATTATATATGATTCGATATGACGAACTATTGATTCGTTATAACGAAATCATTTACTGATTGTTCATGTAAAATCCTATATGATTTCTAAATCATTATGATTTCATAAAACGTATATGGACTTGCAATAAAATCATAAAAAATAAGTTCGTCGAAAAGTACATGTGTCGCCCTCTGTAGAAAGATTATTTATTCTAGTCGCGATGATTGTTGTTTTGGCGGTACGATTACAGTGTGTGAGATTATATTATTTTTAAAAATAGGCGGAAAGTGAGTTTTTTTATTTTTATAAAAAATGAGTGGCTATGATTGGTTTATTGGGTCTATGACAAATATTAGGTCTATATTGAACTTTTGGGGCTTATTGAATTAGTGACCAAAAGGTACAAATAGATTTTTTTGTACCCCCTTTTTACAGAGCAACGCAGTTTTTTATCAGTTTATGTTCCGTAATTTTTGACAGTTTCATACTTCTTTGACAATCAAACGAGTTACAATTTTTAAGAAGTTTATTTGTCGATGATAATAGAATGAGATGAACAACAAATGCATTACAGCCAAACGTTCAATATAGATCCAATATTTGTCATAGACCCAATGAACCAATCCTAGCCACTCATTTTTTCATTAAAAATAAAAAACTCACTTTCCACCACTTTTAAAAAAATTAAATATCTTATATACTGTTAATCGTTACGCAAAACAAAACATATCATCGCGACGAGAATTAAATTATCTTTCTATAGAGGGGCGACACTATTTACTTTCGACGAACTTTTTTTTATGATTTTATGAAGTCATATACGATTTTATGAAATCATATATGATTTATGAAATCATATATGATTTTATGAAATCATATATGATTCGTCAAACAAATCATATATGATTTTATGAAATCATATATGATTCGTCATACGAATCATATATGATTTTCGCAATTCGTGACTGAAATAAAATTGAAAAAAAGTTCATCGAAATCACAAATCATATATGATTTTATGAAATCATATATGATTCATTATACGAATCATATATGATTCGTATGACGAATCATATATGATTCGTATGACGAATCATATATGATTTCATGAAATCATATATGATTTCATAAAATCATATATGATTTCATAAATCATATATAATTTCATAAAATCGTATATGACTTCATAAAATCATAAAAAAAATTCGTCGAAAGTACATAGTGTCGCCTCTTTATAGAAAGATAATTTAATTCTCGTCGCGATGGTATGTTTTGTTTTGCGTAACGTTTAACAGTGTGTGAGAAATTTAATTTTTAAAAAAAAGATGGAAAGTGTGTTTTTTTATTTTTGATGAAAAAATGAGTGGCTAAGATTGGTTCATTGGGTCTATGACAAATATTGGGTCTATATTGAACTTTTGGCGTGATCTATATAGACCATGAAACACTTGTATAGTTGTATCATCCATCTATATATAATGAAAACAAAATTCTGTTTGTCTAGGAGGAATCTAGTAATGCTACACAGTGA
>BQNB010181532.1:0-12583 GCA_026074375.1 Tanacetum coccineum
GGGATAAATTTTGGTGCCCCTAAAATTTTTGAGGCCCTGTGCGGTCGCCCACCTTGCACACCCTCAAAGCCGGCCCTGCTCGTCAATATTATGCTCAACGCTAGCTCAACGAGCCTTCATGTGGTAAGCTCGAGCTTGGTGTATCTGTAATGATTTGTTTTTCAAACTAAAATTGAAATACAAATAAGATTTGTATTCGCCTAGAAAAGTTTGATGCATTCATAAATAATTATTTTCACATAAAAGCTCCACAATAACTCGAGTCGAGCCTACGTAAGCATGAGCTCGGCCATTTAAACATTTTGCGCTTATTATCGGAGCTCGAGTTCGAGTTATTTTGATGAAAGCTCGACTCCTATATACCCATGTGGTGTAGACTCAGTTATATAGCGACTTAATGATGGTTTAAAAACCTCGTTCTGGATCAAGCCTGCTCAAAGGATGAGCAGCCGTCTGCCTTATGGATCATTGTATGTCTCACGAAAGATCTAGTAAAAAAAAGATGATCTTGAGAAGAAGAGACGCATACCTAAAAAAAATACGAATGTGTTTTGGATATAAAATATGAATAGTTTTTAAAACCTTAAGTATTACTAGCTGGGTAACCGTGCAATGCGGCGACGGGTACCCGGTAACTAAATATAGTGGCGAGCAAACGTTGTTCATTTATATGTTTTTTCTAACATAACTTACAAAATAATGATACAGATGCAACTATTTCACATCTAAATAACATAAGATTCAAATTAAAGAGAGTATCATAAGTAGTCAAAGACATAAATTAAAGATAAACGTCAATACAAATGAAATGTAATATTGAAAAAGATAACTCGTTAACAATATAATAATCGACTAAAATAATTAAGAACCTAATGGTTTACAAAAAAATATATTTTCACCTTAACGATTGATAAAGATTTGACTTATCGAACGATGTAAGCCATAATGTTAGAACCCATTGAAGTTATAAATTTTTAGATTAAAATTTTAAAATGGATTATCAATGTCAATCATGTATATATAGAATTCACAAATCAACTTTTTTTTATATAAAGCAGTAGAGATACATACTATTAAATAAGCGGTTTCAACATTAAATGTTTGTAACCACCTTAACCTTCAACATTAACTTAAAGGAGGTGAGTTATTTTGCATACTAGTTTCTCCCTGCATACCAAGGGACAAATCTTGATCATCCATTTCATTAGATTAAAAAGACATGATTTAAGATTAAAAAAAACATAGAGGGACCAAAAGTGTAAATTTACTAAAACTCACACTACCACTCCCTCATTATTTGTAGTGTTGGCAAATCTTGCCCAAATTGCAATTAATTGATTTTTTTGACATTTTGTACGTATTTTTATGTTTCTTTACGTTTTTTACGTTCTTATACGTTTTCGTCTGTTTTTTACGTTTTCGGCCCTTTTTTTACGTTTTCGTCCGTTTTTTAACGTTTTCGTCTTTTTTACGTTTTCGTCTTTTTTTACTATTTCCTTCCTTTAATATTTAACGTTTCGTCATTTTGTTTTACATTTTCGTCCATATTATTTAACGTTTTCGTCAGTTATTTTCACGTTTTTCGTCCTTTTTAAGAAACGTTTTCATCCTTTTTTTGTACTTTCGTCAAGTTTTTTTTTAACCTGTTCGTCTAATTTTAAAACATTTTTCGTCCGGTTTATTTATGTTTTCGCCTGTTTTTTTACTTTTTCGGCTTGTTTTTTTTACATTGTTCGACTTTTTTAACGGGTTTTCGTTGTTCTACGTTTTCCGTCATTTTTAAAAAATTTCGTCGTTTTTAACGTTTTTCGTCAGTTTTATTTTACGTTTTCCGTCTGTTTTTTACGTTTTCGTATTTTTTACGTTTTCATCCGTTATTTTACTCTTCGTACAGTTTTTTTACGTTGTTCAGTCCGTTTTTTTAAACGTTTTCGTCAGTTATTTCACACGTTTTCCCGCCTTTTTTTTTACCGTTTTCATGCCCGTTTTTTACGTTTTTGTCAGTTTTTTACGTTTCGTCCGTTTTTTACTTTTTCGATAGTTTTGTTTTAACGTTTCAATAGTTTTTTACGTGTTCGTCTAATTTTTTACATTTTCGTTCGTTTTTTTATGTTTTCGTCTGTTTTTTATGTTTTCGTCTGTTGTTTACGTTTTCGCCTTTTTTTACGTTTTCGTTTGTTTTTTTACGTTTTCGTCTGTTTTTAACGTTTTCGTCAGTTATTTTACGTTTTGTCTGTTTTTTTAAGTTTTCATTCGTTTTTTTACGTTTTCATCCGTTTTTAGCGTTTTCGTCAGTTATTTTACGTTTTCATCTTTTTATTTTTACATTTTTCATCTGTTTTTATGTTTCCTCCGTTTTTTACGTTTTTGTCTGTTTTTTTACGTTTTTTTGACATTTTCTTACGTTTTCGCACGTTTTTTACATTTTCATACGTTTTCGTCCGATTTCGCACGTTTTCGTCCCGTTTTTCGCCGTTTGTCTTACGTTTTCAACCGCATAAGTCCCCTCAATTTTTCGTTAGCTTTCTCGCGTTTTCGTCAGCTTTCCTGCGTTTTTGTCACTCCTCGCGCGTTTCGTCAGCTTCACGGCGCATTTTTTCGCCACTCTCGCGCGCGTTTTCGCCAACTCTCAGCTCTTTTTAATTCCAGCCTCGCAACGGTTTCGCAAGCCTCTCGAGCGTTTTCGCAAGCTCTCGCGCGTTTTCGTCAGCTTTCGCACGCTATCCCGTTTTCGTACGCTTTATCCCGATTACCTACGCTTTCGCCCTTTTCGCACGCTTTCGTCTACTTCCGCACGTTTTCTTACGATTTCGTATGTTTTTGGCTGTTTTTGTACGTTTTTGTCTGTTCTCGCACGTTTTCTTTTGTTTTTGCACGTTATCGTCCGTTTTCATAGTCCGTTTTCATTTGTTTTCGTCCGTTTTTGGTCGTTTTCAGACGTAACCATCCATTTTCATATGTTTCAGTCTGTTTTTCATACGTTTCCGCGGATTTTTGTCCGTTTTCGCACGTTTTTTTGTCTATTTTCGTTCGTTTTCCTGCACTTTATTGTCCCGTTTTCCAGATGGTTTCTTCCATTTATACGTTAGGCATATCACCAGAAATTATTATGCCAAAAAACCTAAAACCCTAACCATTAAACCCCTAACCATCTAAACCTATACCAAAAACCAAAACCCAAAACCAATAGGGTATAATATCCAAGTGTTATATCCATAAACTTAAAATCTATAACAAAAAACTCTAAACACCTAACCACTAAACCATATAACCAAAACCCTAAACCCTAACTACTATAATAATATCACAAGTATAAATATCCAAAGACTTTAAAAATCTATACAAAAACCCCAAAAACCTCTAAATACTAAACCCCTTATACTAAAAAATACCAAAAACCCCTAACCACTATTATATATATCACAAATGATATATACCTAAACTTTAAAATATAGTGAAAAACCTAACCCCTAACCACGAAACCGATACCAAAAACAGCTAAACCACTAACAAAAGAGGAACGTACTTATAAGGTATAAAATCACAATTGAAATATACATAAACTTTTAAAATATATATCAAAAACCAAGACTTTATAACCAAATACCCTAACCTCTAAACCTACTAGGTATAAATATCCACAAGTGAATATACATACAACTTTAAAACCTATACCAAAACCCAAAACCCTAACCACCCAAACTTCTGAGATTTTTATAATTTTAACCTTATACCAAAAACCCTAAACAGCTATACACTAAACTTTATACCAAAACCTAAAACCACTAACCAGGCTAAATACCCTATAACAAAAAAACAAAAACCTCCTCCCTAACCAAAAACACAAGTACCAAAAAACCTAAACCCCCTAACTTACAGACCATATACCAAAACCACCTGAACCCCTAACGACTAGGTAAGATTATCACAAGTGATAATACAAAAACTTTAAAATATATATGCAAATAACCTAAACCCTTAACCACTAAACCTATAAGCAAAAACTTAAACCACTAACTACAACAAGGTAAAATATCACAAATGATATTTACAGAAACTTAGAATATATACCAAAACCCTAAACCCCTAACCACTAAACCTTATACTAAAAACCCTAAACCCCTAACCCTAGGTATATTAACTAAAGTAATATAATATTACCTAAAGTTATAAAAACTATACCTAAACTCCTAACCACTAGGTATAATAACAACTAAGTGATATAAACCTAAACTATAAAATCTATACCAAAAACCCTTAATCTCTAACTCCACTAACCATATAACCAAAACGTTAAACCCCTAACTACTAGATATAAGATATCACAAGTGATATAAACATAAAGCTAAAAAATCTAAACCAGAACCTAAAAACCCCTAACCACAAACCCTATACCAAAAACCAAACCTCTAATTACTAGGTATAATATCACAAGTGATATAAACATCAACTTTAAAATCTAACCAAATATCCTATTACCCCTAACCACAAAACCATATAACCGAAAAACCCTAAACCCATAAATCACTAAACCTTATACCCAAATAACCCTTAAACCCCCAAACACTATGTATAAATATCGACCAATGTTATTATATATACAACTTAAAACCTAAACTAACAACCCAACCCATAACCACTAAATTTTATAACCCAAAAACCTAAACCCCTTAAACCATAAAACCCTATACCATAAACCCTAAGACACCAAACCACTTAAACCAAATTATACCAAAACCCTAAACCCCTAACCACGTAAATCCAATAAACCAAAACCCTAAACCTTCTAACCACTAAATCCCTATGGCAAAAACCTTCAACCCTCCCTCTCTAACCACTAATCTTATACCTAAAACCCTAAACCCCTAACCACTAAACCCTATGCAAAAACCCTAAACCATAAACACTAGGTATAAATATCACAAAGTGAGAGTAAATAATAAACAAAAAAAAATCTAAACCAAAAACCATAAACCCCTGACGACTTACCCCATACCATAAACCAAAACGCACTAACCACAAGGTAGTACTATCACAAGTGAATATATATACAGTAAACTTTAAAATTTACACCGCTAAACCTTAAACCCAACCACTAAACTATATACCAAAACCCCTAAAACCACTACCTACTAAAACCTAATAGCCAATACCTTTATAAACAAAGATTCACTTCGAATCATAACAAATATTATACCCCCGACATTGTAGTAACACCGTGATAAATACAATAAATAAAAAAAACCTCATGTGATGAAGTAAAAAAATGTACATATTAGTTATGGTATTTCACAATATAATAATATCACATGTGATAAAGCAAAAAATGTGACACTAATTGTTATAATTTTTTAAAATCTGTAACATGTAATTCAATAATTATTTAATCACTTGTAAATATTATACCTTTCGCAGGAATTCAACGGGTAAAACATAGTTAATTTTTATATGTTTTTAATTAAATTTTTCCCAAATTATTATATATATAGTTAGAATGGTAAAGATGTTAATTTTTCAAGTCAAACATGATTAATCATTTTAATGATTTAAACACAAAAACATATGCCCATATCAAGACATCATGATGAGTGATACGAACGTACAAATCTGTAAATCCACATGTGATACCTTCAAGCGGTTTGTGATAAAAAATAAAATTCATCGATATACATCAATTACTTCTATAAATATAACTATTTTGATTTGGTGGTTGCCAAAAATAGGTAAGATAAATGGTTAAGAAATCTATGATATGTTACTTTTAAAAATGCCAAAAACGATAAATCAAGTTGGCGTTCCACATCAAATATTTATACCCTTTTACGAAATGCATTTTGAAGATGTTATAACATACAGATTAGTGTAATAACACAAGTGATATATCAAAACAAAATACTGCACGAGAAAAAACAAAAAAATACAAAAAAAACAAAAAAAAAAGTTTAAATCGAAGTATATGAAGAGTGCCCCTCCAATTTAAAGATAATATAAATTGCTCCGACACGATAGTGTTAAATTATATAAATCTTAACGTTTTACTGTTTTTTGCGTTATATGATTTTTAAAAAAAAGGGTGAAAAGTGTGTTTTAATTAAAAAAACACAAATGTAATAAAGGTTTGGTGGATGATTTTTTATAAAGGTTTAATCTTATCATAAAATAAATATAAAATCTTAGATTAATCCTCACTCATATTAGATCAAACTCAAATGGATGGTGAAGATTTGTCCCTTGGTATGTGAAGAGAAACTGGTATGCAAATGAACTTTTCTCTAACTTAAAGACCATGATTATGGTTATGTAACCACTATGAATTCATGAAGGAGGTTATGAGATTAATTGTCCGATTAATGCTCATAACTCCTTTTGACCAGGAGTTACAAACTCTTTTAAATGAGCTATTATTAACACACGCTAGTTAAAAAACGTATACATTAAATCTGATGTGAATTTTAAAATGTTTATGGTGGACATTGACTAATGAATTTATATCTTTCCCAAACAAGAAATGTTTTGGTCCTTTAAAATTTTTAAGACTTCTAAAATATAATCACACGGGTACCCGCCACTGCAACGGCGACGGGTACCCTGTGACTATATTTTGCGACGAACAAATGTTATTCGGTTAAACGTTTTTCTAACAAGAACTGTCAAAAAATTAGATCTACAAAATAAAATCTATAGATCTATAAAAGAATTATAAAAACCAAAATGCATAATATTTATGTACTAAATAATTAAATTCTCAAATTGTAAAATATAAATCAACATGACTAACAAACCATGTTTATTTTGTATAAATCGTCAACTTGGATTTTATAATTTTATAGTACAAAAGTTAAGAACCACTTGAACTTCTATTAAAGTTAATCAATATCTAATAACATTATAGGTTCATTGGTATTTAAATAAATAAATCAAACGAAATGAAAGAAAAAAGTACAAAAACAGTTGGAAATAATAAATTAAATATGCTACTCTCATTAAAATTTTCTTTTCTTTAAGTTCGTCTTCTCCACTAAAATCACCTCAACCAGTCAACCACAAACTATGGCAGACAGTAGATAATTATATTCGCATCAAAAATCAATTTCAAAAGCAAATGTAAGTTTCTGTTAGAAGAAATCATCACAAAACCTCTCTATAACATAAATCTGATTCAAAAATTTGATGCCCCTATTTTTTTTATGCCTTGGGCCGTCGCCCACCTCGCCCACCCCTAAGGCCGACTTCCCGTGAGTAGCAACATTAGCAATGGAAGCGGCCAAAAGCAAACATGAGGGTATGATTCTGAAAGCCAATGAGCAAACTGGGCTTAGTCCCTTTACACATGGCATCCATGCTTCACCATCAAAAAGAGATCAAGCTTCTTAAAATATTCATATAGATCTAACAAAAAGTACATTAAACATGGGAATATTCATATGGATATGCCAAAACCGCTCAAAATCACCAAAAAACACACCGAAATCACCTAGCGCACTGAAACCACCTAGTCCACCAAAGCCATGATCATTAGCTTGGCAGACGGCGGAGACTATGGCGGCGGTAGCGGTTGACGGCACATGATGTTGGCAAAGGTGGCGGCAGAACTAAACGATAATGGCGGGATATGTGAGACGGCGGAATTTGGTTGTTTGAAGAAAGAGAGAGAAATATGTTTGTGTTTTTAAGAGAGATAAAATAGAGAGATGAAAATGGTGTAATGAATATTGTTAGTGTGTTAGGTTTTTATATTCAATGAGTATTTGAGTTTGTGTTTTACATTTAAATGATGTTTAATGGACCGTTACAAATGGACCACATGAATGCATTTAAATGGACTGTTACAAAATAAGGCTGTTACTAAATGAAGTGCATGAGAATAATTTAATTTTCAATTAAGAGGCTTTAAATGACCATTTTTTTTGAAAGGCTTTTAATGTTGACTGTATGCATGAATTTTCATAAAGAATTAATCTTTTTTACTTAAAATTTTAAGACTTTTAAAAATAGAATGTGCTCAATGCTTTATACAGTAGTAGAGATTGTAAGACAATAGAGACTTCAGACTATTATTAATTGAAGAGTAAATTGTATAAATCGTCTCTAAAGTTTGGCCAAATTGCATGTTTCGTCTCAAACGTTACGAAAGTGCAAAGATCGTCCATGTGAGGATACCTTTGGTGCAAGTATCGTCATGGTGGAGAAATCTTTGGGGAAACTTTTGGTGCAAGTATCATCCCTGCAAGGACGATATATGCACAAAAGATTTCCTCACAGGGACGATCATCGCACTTTCATAGCGTTTGAGACAAAATATGTAATTTGACCAAACTTTAAATACTATTTATGCAATTTACTCTTAATTGAATGAGTTACTGGGATAGCAAGTGTATTATCTATAATAAGCAATATCAAACTTTAAACTTAATGGACCATAAACTGACACTCGAGTTTGGACCAATAAACTAGTCGCCTAACAATTGTATCGCTTAAACCCGTAAATAATTTCTCTTAAATTATGATTATTATGGTACATTATTTATTTGCCTTTTACGTTTAGTTGCGCACCTTTTAGTTGTAAAAAAAAGCAGTCAAACATATATATTTAAGAAAAAAGAAGTCGTTTATTAGATCCGATCCATCTCCGGCAACTGATTTAAAAAAAACAAAAATCTCTAACTTTTTTCTTGTTAATAATTCTTACTCTTAACTTGAGATCTAAACTCTTGGTTGAATCTGTAAGTATTCATAATTCAGTTTCTGTTTATTTAATTGCTCTGCTTTTCAGTGTTTGCTATGTTGTTGTCTCCTTAGGATTATAAATTTGAATGTGGAAACGTGGTAGTTATATTAAATGTCAAGTACTATATTGGTTATACTAAGATTTGTTGAGATTATTTGTTACTGATAGTTGCCGTTTTCGGAATAAGTAATTGAGATTGGGTATGCTGATTGTGTGTGGCAAATATAATTCTAGTTATGTTAGAGCAAGAGGATTGTGACATTGTGCCATGATCGTATTAGTTTGAAATCTACTAAACGTCACATGGCTTTGCATTCAACATATATGAGATTTCCCTTTTAAGGCGCGGTTGTGCATCTATCAGATTTTAGTTGGCTGAATTTTAACTCGCTTTAGTTAATCAGGTATTAGGCTAGATTGTAAGATGGCTAGTGCAACTTAAATACTTCACTTGTAGGTTCATATTCTGAATCATTTGATTTTGAGTTTTTAACCATTTCTAGGAAAAAAGAATTGAGAAATTGAACAAGTACATACTCTCATTTTGCCTTCAACATCACTTTCCCTTTAACATTATTTGCGTCATGTTATTAGTTCTGTATCCTTTGGTTGCTTTGTTTGGCTGTTCATTAAAAGTTATCTCTTAAATGAAATAGTAACTAGCACTCACAAAGTCACATTATGGTTTTGGCAGGTCAATCTGTGTATCCAATTGCCGATCCCAGGTTTAAATGTTGTGTGAACGCGAGATGTAAATCTCGTTACGTATTTTGGGATGGCATATCACATACCGTAAAAAATATAAGTTTCTGCGAAAATGGTGTTTAGTAGAATAGCGGAAGCTATTTCATCTATCACGGGCCATTCCACAGCTCCAAAATCTTCTACTAGTCCACATGCACAATATGAATTTGCCACCTATGGGTGGCTCAGTTCGCGGGTCCAATTTTCCTGGATCTCGATATAAGAATAATTTAAGACACTCCTCGTCACTTCAAGATTTTTCTGCATATATCCGACTTGATCCAGAGAAAGGTAATCTTAATATTACTTCAACAAATGCTAATTTGTTAATCGATAATGGTGGAATAAGTTTCTCAAAGGAAAAATCATCGCCCCGGTCCACCATAAAAAGAAAATGTGTACGAACAATCACGGTTCTCTTCTGCTTGCTGTTATTCACTTCAGTTATCTACGGTTTAGTACATTTATATTCCAACTGGTCTCAACAATCCACCCGGTTCTTTGTTGTACTTGATTGTGGTAGTACGGGGACACGTCTTTTTGTATATCGGGCATCTGTAAATCACCATAAAGATGGAAATCTTCCAATTTTATTAAAATCGCTACCCAGAGATCTTAAAAGTAAACCTAGTTCAGAAAGTGGACGAGCTTATAACCGTAAAGAGACTGAACCCGGGTTGGCCAAGCTGGTTCATAATCTAACCGGCTTGAGCCTGGCAATAAATCCACTCCTTGGCTGGGCGGAAAAGCAGATCCCTAAACATTCACATAAGACCACCTCACTGTTCCTTTATGCGACAGCTGGTGTTCGACGGTTACCTACTGCTGATTCAGACTGGCTTTTAAATAACGCTTGGTCCATTATTAAAAATTCATCGTTTTTATGTGAAAGAGAGTGGGTCAAAACTATTAGTGGCATAGAGGAAGCGTATTATGGATGGATAGCTTTAAACTATCATACTCATATGCTTGCGAAGAAAGAAACATATGGTGCACTTGACATGGGTGGCTCATCGTTACAGGTTACGTTCGAGAGCAATGACTATGCTAACAATGAAACTAGCTTAGATCTAAACATCGGTTCTGTTAACCATCATTTAAATGCTTATTCTCTCGCGGGTTATGGTCTTAATGATGCCTTTGACAAATCTGTAGTTCACCTTTTAAAGAAGAGTACCGAATTTACTAAAGCCGATATAATTGAAGGAAAATCTGTTGTGAAACATCCTTGCTTGCAGTCTGGATACAAAGAGACGTACATGTGCTCCATGTGCCAGTCTGCATTTCAAGATGATAAAACCCCAAAACGTGGAATCCCGATCCAGCTGATTGGTGCTCCTAAATGGGAAGAATGCAATAAATTAGCAAAAATCAGTGTTAATTTGTCGGAATGGTCGAATAAAAGTCCAGCAGTTGATTGTGGGTCGCACCCGTGTGCACTTGAAGACAACCTGCCTCGTCCACATGGACAGTTTTATGCCATGTCGGGATTTTTTGTGGTTTATAGGTTTTTCAACTTGAGTGCGCGTGCTCCACTTGATGAGGTTTTAGTAAAGGGCCGTGAATATTGTGAAAAATCATGGAATGTGGCAAAAAATAGCGTGCCACCTCAGCCTTTTATAGAGCAGTATTGCTTTAGAGCACCATATGTTGTGTTACTATTGAGAGAAGGGTTGCATATAAAAGACGATCAAGTTAATATTGGTTCTGGTGGTATTACATGGACAAGTGGGGTTGCTCTTTTGGAGGCTGGAAAAGTAATTTCAACCAAAGCCCGGGTTTATAATTATAAATTGTTTCAGGTTGAGATGCAGCCAGTTACTCTTTTTGCGATTTTGGTGGTTTCTTTGTGCTTACTGGCGTGTGCATTATCTTGTGTTGGTAAGTGCGTGCCACGGTTCTTTCATAAGCTAAATTTGCCTCTTTTTAGGCATGGGAGTGTCTCAGGGACTTCTGTTATGTCAAGTCCGTTCAATTATCGACGCTGGAGTCCTATAATATCAGGTAATACTTTGTGACGGCAATCTATTTTTGTCTTTTAGCAGTATGTTGTTATTAGAGGTGGATAAATGGGCGGATCATGCGGATTAGTTAACGGGTCAAAAATGTAATATTTGGTACCAGTCGAGTCAGGTTGATCTGAAATAACTTTTGCTCAAGAAAATTAAATCTTTTGCAAGTCAAAAATATAAAAAGTATACTATTTTAATAATAATCTAAATTCTGTATAAAATACTGGGTTACTTAAAAAAATCTGTATATACTTTTGCCAAGAATACGGTTAGTTTTTAGGGTATTCCGTGGTTGATTTGGTCCTTGAAGTTTGAAAATGCGTATTGGTTCCTCTAATATAAAATAAAGGTATAAATTTGAGGGATGTAATATGAAGTTTGAGGACTTAGCTGCTTACAAAAAAAGATGAGATTTTATAACATAATGTTCCGTGATGACCGAATCAACCTCGGAAATACTTAGAAAATCGTATTTTCAGTGAAAGTATGTAAAGTTTTTTTTTATAGCCCAAAAATATTATTATGGTTTACTTTTTAGCTATGCTTTTTTAGTTTCTATCTCACCTGTGGACCAGTTAGAGACGATACATAACCAAAACGACCCGTTATAAGTAAATGTGCTGAAATTAGCACTTGTTGTCATGAATATATATTGGTTCTCGATATTCTCCTTTAATTATTGGTTCTCGATTATTGTTCATCTTACTACTAGACTGGTTCTAAGACGTGTTTTATGGTGTCTCAGGGGAGGGAAGAATCAAGACACCCCTTAGTCCAGCAGCACGTCCCCAGAATAGGCCATTTGGCGATAATCAACAGGCACAGTCTTCACTGTATCAATCTTCTAGTAGCATGACTCATAGTATTTCATCAAGTAATTTGGGACAAATGCAATTCGACAGTGCATTCTACCCGTCCCCTCACAGAAATCAGATGCGCCTTCAAAGCAGACGATCGCAGTCTAGAGAAGACCTGATTAATTCGCTTGCAGACCCGCATTTAGGGAAGATTTAAGCCTTTGGCATCTCAAACATTTTTCTTTGCCCATTTTATACAGAAAGACGGTATGGGTTGTCATACATACCCAAGAAGATTTTTG
>BQNB010181536.1:0-2500 GCA_026074375.1 Tanacetum coccineum
CAAAAACATAAAACCTAAACTCTAATGCCAAAATCCTAAATCTTAAACCCTAAACCTTAAACCCTAAACCCTAAACCCTAAAACTTAAACTTTAAACCCTTGACCTTAAACCAAAACCCTAAAGCCTAAACTCTAAACCATAAACCCTTAACCCTAAACCTAAAATCCTAAACCCTAAACCTTAAACCTTAAACCCTAAACCCTAAATTCTTAACCCTAAACCTTAAACCCTAAACCCTGAAACTTAAACCCTAAACGCTAAATCCTAAACCCTAAACCTTAAACCCTGAACCCTAAACCCTAAACTCTAAACCCTAAACCCTAAACCATAAACCCTAAACCCTTAACCTTAAATCCTAAACCTAAAATCATAAACCCTAAACCCTAAACCCAAAACCTTAAACCTTAAACCCTAAACCCTAAACCCTAAACCCTAAACCCTAAACCCTAAACCCTAAACCCTAAATACTAAAGCTTAAACCCTAAACCCTAAATACTAAAGCTTAAACCCTAAACCTTAAATCCTAAACCCCTAAACCCTAAACCATCAATCCTAAACCCTAAACCCGAAACTCCAAAACCTAAACCTTATAACATAAACCTTAAACCCTTAACCTTAAACCCTAAACCTAAAACCCTAAACCCTAAAACCTAAACCCTAAGCCCAAAAACATAATACCTAAACTCTAAAGCCAAAACCCTAAAGCCTAATCCATAAACTTTAAGCCCTAAACCTTAAACCATAAACACTAAATTCTAAACCCTAAACCCTAAACCCTAAACCCTAAACCCTAAATCCTAAATCCTAAACTTTAAACCCAAAACCTTAAACCCTAAACCCTAAACCTAAAAACTAAACCTAAACCCAAAATCCTAAACCTTAAACCCTAAACATAAACACTAACCCTAAACCTTAACCCTTAAACCCTAAACCCTAAACCAAAACATAAACACTAAAATCCTAAACCTTAAACCTAACCTAAATCCTAAACCCTTAACTCTAAACCTTTAAACCTAAACCATAAAAACCCTAAAATTAAACCCTAAACCTTAACCTTACCAAAACATAATCCTAAAACCCTAAACCCTAACCCTAAGCTTAAACACTAAACTTATACCCTTAGTCTTAAACCCATAAACCTTAAACATTAGAATCCTTAAACCACTAACCTAAACCTAAAAGTACAAACCCTAAACCTTGACCTTTACCCAAAAACCTAAAATCTAAACCTAAAAACCTTAAACCCTTATCCTTAAACCATAAACCCTAAACCTAAAGCATAAACCTACAATCAAACCTAAACACTAACCCTAAAACATAAACCTAACCAAACCTAAGCCCTTTACTTAAACCTTAACCCTAAACCATAATTTCTAAACCTAAACTTAAACGTAAGCCTAAACGTTAAAACCCTTAAACATTAACCTAAGCCTTAAACCTAAACGCTAAACTAAGCCTAAACCCAAATCCCTAAAACCCTAAACCTAAACACCTAACCCTAAACCTTAAACTCTAACCCTAAACCCTAAAACCTAAACTCTAAACCCTAAACTTAAACCCTTAAACTAAACCCTAATCCCTAAAACCTTAACCCTAACCTAAACCTAAACCTTATTTAAACCTAAACCCTAAATCTAAACCCTAAACTAAACCTTAAACCCTAAACCATAAACCTCAATTAACCCTAAACACTTGACCTTAACCCAAAACATAAAAATCCTAAAACCTAAACCTAAACCCTAAACCTTAACCTAAACGTAAACCCTATACCTTAACTAAACCTTAAATCCCGTAGACCTTAAACACTAAACCATTACCCATAAAATTAAACACTAAACTTGACCTTAACCCAAAACTAAATTTAAACCCTAAACCCTAAAACCATAAACCCTAACCCTAGCAATAAAATCTAAAACCCTAAACCCTAAACCCTAAACCCTTAAAACTAACTAAACCCAAAAACCTAAGCTTAACCTTAAACTTAAACCCCTAAACCTAATAATTCTAAACCCTAAAACCTTAAAACCTAAGCCCTAACCGTTAAACCCTAAACCTAAACCTAAACCTTAGCCCTAAACCCTAAACCCTAAACCCTAAACCCTAAGCCTAAACCAAACCTAAACCAAAACCCTAAACCCTAAACCCTAAACCCTAAACCCTAAACCCTAAACCCTAAACCCTAAACCCTAAACCCTAAACCCTAAACCCTAAAACCTAAACCAAAAACCTTAAACTAAACCTAAACCTAAACCCTTAACCCCTAAACCCTTAAACCTAAACCTAAACCCTTAAACCCTAAACCTAAACACCTAAAACCTAAACCTAACCCCTAAAAACCATAAACCTATAACCCTTAACCTAAAACCCTAAACCTAAACCCAAACCCTAAACCCTAAACCCTAAACCCTAAACCATAAAACCAAACCCTTAATACTCTAACCTATAATTCTAAACCATAAACACTAAAACCTTAAAACTAAACCCAAAAACCCTAACCCT
>BQNB010181536.1:10000-12583 GCA_026074375.1 Tanacetum coccineum
AACCTAAACCTAAAACCCTAAACCCTAAACCCTAAACCTAAAACCCTAAACCCTAAACCCTTAACCTTAAACCTTAAACCCTAAAAACTAAATTCTAAACCCTCAACCCTAAACCCTAAACCCTCAACCTTAAACCCTAAACCCTAAACCCTAAACCCTAAACACTAAAACTAACCCCTTAAACAATAAAACCCTAAACCTAAACCACTCCAAAACCCCTATACTTAAACCCTAAACCCTAAACCTAAACCTAAACCTAAACACTAATTCATAAAATTATAAACCCTAAACTTAAACCTAAACCCCTAACCCTAAACTTAAACCTAAACCTAACCTTAAAACTTTTAAAAACCCTAAACCTAATCCTTAAACCCTAAACCCTAAACCTTAAATCCTAAACCCTAAACCCTAAACCCTTAAACTTAAAATCTAAACCCTAAACATAAAACCTAAACCATAAACCTAAACCTAAAACCTTAACCTTAACCCTAAATCCTAAACTTAAACCTAAATCCTAAACTCGTAACACCCTAAATACTAAAGCTTAAACCGTAAACCCTAAACCATAAACTTGAAACCCTAACCGTAAATCCTAAATCCTAAACCCTAAACCCTATATCCTAAACCTTAAACCCTAAACCCTAAACCCTAAACCCTAAACCCTATTACCCCTTTAAAAAACAATAAACACTAAAACTTAAACTAAACCCTAAAAACCCTAAACTAAACCTAAGACCAAAAACTTTAAAAACCTAAACTCATAAAGCCAAAACCCTAAACCCTAAACCCTAAACCATAAACCCTAAATCCTAAACTCTAAACCCTAAACCCTAAACCTAACCTTAAACCTAAACTAAAATAAAACCCTAAACCCTAATCCTTAAATCTTAACCATAAATTCGTAAACCCTAAAACCCGAAAACAATAAACCCTAAACCCTAAACCTTAAACCCTAAACCCTAAACCCTAAACCCTAAAACTCAAATCCTAAACCGTTGACCTTAACCTAAAACCCTAAAGCCTAAACTCTAAACCATAAACGATTAACCATAAACCTAAAATCCTAAACTCTAAACCCTAAACCTTATACCCTAAACCATAAACCTTAAACCCTAAACCCTAAACCCAAAACCCTAAACCATAAACCCTAAACCCTAAAACAGTAAACCCTAAACCCTAAACCTAAAACCCTAAACCCTAAACCCTAAACCCTAAACCCTAAACCCTAAACCCTAAACCCTAAACCCTAAACCAAAAAACCTAAACCATAAACCCTAAACCCTAAACCTTAAACCTTAAACACTAAAACTAAAACTAAGCCCAAACCCCAAAAACCTACCCTAAACTATACCTAAAACCTTAATACCTAAACCCTAAAACCCTTACCTTAAAACCTTAAACCCTAAACCTAATTCTAAACCTAACCTTAAACCTAAGCATAAAACCCTAATCCCTAAACCTAAACCTTAAGCCAAATAAAACCCCTAAAACCTAAACCTAAACCCCAATTCTAAACCGATATAAATCCCTAAAACTTAAACCTTAAACCCTAACCTTCTAATACCTAAACCATAAACCCTCTAAAACCTAATCCATATACGCTTAACCTTAAACAATAAACATAAAACCCAAAACCCTAAACCTTAAACCTTAAACCTTTAACCCTAAACCCTAAACCCTAAATTCTAAATCTTAAACCCTAAACCCTAATCCCTAAACCCTAAACCCTAAACCCTAAACCTAAAACCTAAACCCTAAACCTTAAACCCTAAACCCTAAACCCTTGACCTTAAACCCAAAACCCTATTACCCTAAACACTAAACACTGAAACTTAAACCCTAAACCCTAAAATTTAATTCCTAAACCCTAAACCTTAAACCCTAAACCCTATACCCAAAACCCTAAACCTTAAACCCTAAACCCTTTACCTTAAACCTTAAACCTAAACATAACCTTCTAAACCCTAAACCCTAAACCCTAAACCCTTAACCCTAAACCCTAAACCCTAAACCCTAAACCCTAAACCCTAAACCCTAAACCCTAAACCCTAACCCTAAACCCTAAACCCTAAACCCTAAACCCTAAACCCTAAACTCTAAACCTTAAACCCTAAACCCTTGACCTTAACTCAAAACCCTAAACCCTAAAACTTAAACCATAAACCTTTAACACAAATCTCAAATAATAAATCCTAAACCTTAAACCTTAAACCCTAAACCTTAAACCCTAAACCTTAAACCCTAAACCGTAAACCCTAAACCCTAAACCCTAAACCCTAAACCCTAAACCCTAACCCTAAACCCTAAACCCTAAACCATAAACCCTAAACCCTAAACTCTAAACCTTAAACCCTAAACCCTTGACCTTAACTCAAAACCCTAAACCCTAAAACTTAAACCATAAACCTATAACATAAATCTCAAATAATAAATCCTAAACCTTAAACCTTAAACCCTAAACCTTAAACCCTAAACCTTAATCCCTAAACCGTAAACCTTAAACCCTAAACACTAAACCCTAAACCCTAAACCCTAAACTATAAACCCTAAATCCTAAACCCTAAACCCTAAACCATAAATCCT
>BQNB010181538.1:0-12583 GCA_026074375.1 Tanacetum coccineum
CACCGTTGCCGGGGACTTCAAAGCTGTTCTGTAATCAAATCTTTTAAAAATAATTTTTAACATTCCTTCTTTTAAAAAAATCGCCGTACAGTTTTCTGGCAAACTGACCCAAACAAATTCTCCATTGGATGCATACACGTGCTTCCAACTCTGAACTTGT
Source organism: Tanacetum coccineum (assembly GCA_026074375.1). Classification (NCBI taxonomy): domain Eukaryota; kingdom Viridiplantae; phylum Streptophyta; class Magnoliopsida; order Asterales; family Asteraceae; genus Tanacetum; species Tanacetum coccineum. The sequence goes on from BQNB010181538.1 coordinate 161, forward strand.
TGAACCATTACCTGAACCTGAATGTACTCTGAATCGAAAACTTCATCGACGAAATAGAAGAGTTCCCTTCAATCAAAGAAACAATGCACCTCAACACCCGAGTGTTGTCTATCTGCCAATTCTCGACATCAATTACTTCCGTCACTTTCTCGTTACCCTTAAAAATCTCAATCCCATAGATGATGAACCCATGTGGGCTGCCGACCGTGTTGTCGCTCTGACTCCCTGTTCCGCAATCATCATTCCTGAAACTACAAACGAATTCGCCATTAAAGGTAACCACTTGACTCTCATCAAAGGAAACCAATTTGATGGTAGAACCAAAACCGATCCTCATAAACACATTCATGAATTCCTCAGAATCTGCGATATGTTTAAATACAGAGATACTGAAAATCAAGCCTTCCGCCTAACGATGTTTCCCCTATCACTCACTGGAGAAGCAAAAACATGGCTGGACAAACTCAACGAAGGAACTATAGAAACATGGGATGAACTTCGAACCGCTTTCATTATCCGTTTCTTTCCCCCAGCTCTTTTTGACCGACTCCTCGAAGAAATCCGAGCTTTCTCTCAACACGAGAACGAATCTCTAACCGAGCGCTTGGCTTCGTATAAAGGAAACATTATCAAAAATCTTCTATCATGGTCTAAGCGAAATAACTCAAGAAGTTATGAATGCCGGAGCTGGAGGTATTTTCCTCTATAAAACACCAAATCAGGCTTATTAGCTTCTGGAAGATAAAGTCTTACTCAAGCTCGACTGGGCTAAAAATCAAAAAACCAAACCATATCTTAAAAAACTGTTGCTTTCGCCGATGAAGGTAGCAGTAATTCCAATACTGAAAAAATTATGGCCCGAATGGATGCCATGACCCTGAAAATGATACGTCTATATATCTTATTGTATTTTATTTATGCAAGTATAAAGAACTCTAAACCCATGCTAAAAATAAAAAACTCGATCGTGATGAAGATGATATACCTATGTCCGTTGAGAGATGAAGAGCAAATTCATGCAAACTTTTTGTAAGACTCCGTTTTTACAAGGTTACGCGACGAGAGACTCGAATCGCGATAATGGTGTTTATACGAACGATAGTAGTTTAATCGAGACAACGACCGATCTCCAATATTGATGATTAAAACCATACGATTTCAAAACAAATCAATGATTTCATGAACATTTCCGCATTCGACACAACGGCTTTAGTCAAAGAAATGTTATGGATTTAAAAACTCAACTCAAAACCGTTGCCTAAATTACTCATCAAGCTTCAATTCCAAAACCTTGAAACCAAGTTCGATCAGACTTGCTGACAAGCCAAATCTGGGCGACCTTCTTGAATCTCTTCCCAGTAAACCACTCAACCCAACCAAAAGCATTACATCTCTTTTCTTGTCCAACGCGCCTTTAATCACGGACACAATTCGAAGTCTACCAACCACCACTATCTCGCAATGGAGATGAATGACCGTAGGGTTCACAAGAAGTGGTAATCCTAAAACCCACCATAAACTCAATGATTCAGAACAAATAATCCTGAAAAACCCTATCAATTTCGACAAATAGCGATGAAGAAGACGAAGAACTACATCCAAAATCGAAAATTCAAAATCCAAATCCATAGTCCAGGAAACTACATTACCAAACCATACAAACAAAAAATCCGTGATCCTCAACGTTTAAGGAAAGGAAAAAATGATATGTCAATACGGAAATTTCTTGACGTATTAATCTGCACAGTTCGAATCAATGTCTCGCCTCTCATCGGATGTCTTGGCGGAATGCCTAATATGGAAAATTTTCAAGGAAATCATAGCAACAAACATAAAATCGAACAACATTTCTGCGTTTCTTAAGTGACGGAAAGTTCAGCAATGATCCAAAACAAAGTTTTAACCTAAATCGGAGACCCCGGAAGTTTTTCTTATTCATGTAATTTCAACAAAACCTTTCTCCTGCTATGCCTTAGCCGACTTGGTGTAGCATTAACCTTTATGCCATATTCACTATATTTAAATTATCTCTTAAAATCTTAAAACCTACATAAAAATGAAGCGTAATATTAGCGATAGATCATTTCCAATTACCCTGTTGGAATAGCTGAACTATGCTCGTTGACTGTTGGTAAATTCACCTTTCCTGCTGATTTTGTTATTCTCGAAATGGAAGAAGATAATAAAGTTCCACTTATTTTGGGACGACCCTTTCTTCACACTGTTGACGCAATAATTTAAGTTAAACAGAAACAACTTAACCCTGGAGTTGGAACTGAACGAATGATTTTAAATATCGATTCTGCAATGAAACACTCATATTCAAACGATGATACCTGTTTTAGTATCGATGTCATCGATGAAATCTTAGAAGAAGATTTCGACGCTCTTCTAAATGAAGGTAGTAAAATTCTGCATTCCATTGAAGGAACCCTTCTCGAAGAAGAAATCTTTGCTGAATTTGATGAATTCATGGCAATGACTGCCGATGAAAACTCTGACTCTGAATCCGATACCGAAGATCCGCCATTCGAAAAAATCACCATCAATACTGATTATAAGATCAAAACATCTCTCGAAGAACCTCCTACGGATCTCGAACTTAAACCCCTTCCTGATAATCTGGAATATGTATTCCTGGAAGAACCCTCTTTTCTTCCTGTTATCATATCATCTCAGCTATCCAAAGAAAAGAAAAACAAACTCATATATGTCCTTAAAAAGCACAAGCAAGCTTTTGTTGGAAAAACTACCAGATATTCCTGGGTATTTGTCCATCATTTTATAAAACATAAGATACAAAACTTTGGTGATAAGAAACGCGTTTGTCCAAAAAACAAAGAAGGATAAATCCGAACATGCAAGCAGTTGTCAAAACATGAAATCATGAAAATTTGGATACCGGCATATTTATCTATTGCGATGTCTTAGGTAGTCCTTTCACTGTGTACCAAAGAAAGGTGGTATTACAGTTGTCACCAACGGAAAATGATGAATTGTCGTATGTTCCAAACCAGAACCATTACGGGTTGAGCGAGTATGCATTCGATTATCGTGTAAACTCAATGATAGGCAACGCCAAAGATCATTTTCCTTTACCTATTTATGGATCAATGCTAGAAAGACCGTAGGGCATTATAAAACACATACCAGACACTTCTTGCTACAATAAATATTTATGTTTCCTCGATGGGTTTTCTGGGTATTTTCAAATTCCTATCGATCCTAATGATCAAGAAAAAACAACATTCACGTGTCCTTTTGGCACATACGCTTATAGGCGAATGCCTTTCGGGCTATGTAATGCTCCTACCACATTTCAAAGGTGTATGTTGGCAATCTTTCACTATATGATCGAAGAATCAGTCGAAGTATTCATGGACGATTTCTCCGTCTTTGGAAACTCTTTCGACACATGCCTAAACAACCTTGATAAAATGCTCCAACATTGTAAAGACGCCTATCTCGTCCTAAACTGGGAAAAAATGTCATTTCTGTGGAATCAATCATCGCTTTCAAACAAAGAAAGGAATTGTGCTCGGACACAAGGTGTCCAGTGCAGGACTTGAAGTCGACAAAGCAAAAATCGATGTGATCTCAAAACTTCCACCCCCTACTAATATCAAAGTGTTAGAAGCTTTCTCAGACATGCCAGTTTTTACCGATGTTTCATTAAAGACTTCTCGAAAATTGCTCGACCTATAACTAAACTGCTTGAAAAAGATACTCCATGTGCACTTGGACGATGAATGTCAAAGCTTTTGAAATCATTTAAAAGGAAACTCAATGTGCTCTGTGATCGTAAGCCCCGAACTGGAATCTTCCTTTTGAACTATGTGTGATGCAAGTGATTTTGCTGTTGGGAGCCATTTAGGTCAAAAGATGTAAAAATCTTTCACCCGATCTATTCGCAAGCAAAACCCTTAAATTCGTCAACAAAAATACACAGTAATGAAAAAGAATTTATGGTCTTAGTTTTTGCATTTGACATATTTTAGATCAAATTTATTCTTTCAAAACTATTGTTATACCGATCTTCTAGCTCTATTTAAGGCACTTATTTAAAAAGCAAGATGCTAAACCACGCCTTATTCGATAGATCTTACTTCTATAAGAATTCGACATAGAAATCAAAGATAGAAAAGGTACCGCACCCAAAAGTCCACCCTAAAAAAAAAAAAACAAAAAAAAAATAATAATAATTATTAAAATAAAAATCATAAAAAAAAACAAAAAAAAAAAAAATAAAAATAAAAGTCTACCCATAAAAAACAAAAAGTAAAACAATATATAAAAAAAAAAAAAAAAACAACTTATTTTGCAGGCCTATACTTATCCCGATTGAAAACAATGGAGACAACCACATGTAGTGGAAGACGCTGATAATTTCCGAAGTGAAAACGCTTATGGAATCAACACCAAAGATGAACCGTGGTTCGCAGACTTTGCAAACTACTTAGTCGGAAATATTATACCAAAAGGGATGACATATCAACAAAAGAATAATTTTTTCTCTGACCTCAAACACTACTTTTAGGAGGAACCTTACCTTTTCAAAGTATGTTATGATGGTATGATCAGACACTGTATATCTGGACCAAAAACCCAAACCATTTTAGATAAATGTCACCACGGACCAACATGTGGACATTATGGACCCAACATAACTGCTAAAAAAGTCCTTGATTCAGGATTTTACTGGCCAACAATAATAAAAGAATCTCATACTCTAGTCCGCTTATGTGAAGCATGCCAAAAGACAGGAAATATATCAAAACGTGATGAGATTCCCTTGAACAACATTCAAGTATGTGAAATTTTTGACATATGGGGTATCGACTTTATGGGACCGTTCCTGAAATCATATAAGTTTGAATACATTCTAGTCGCCGTAGATTACACATCTAAATGGGCCGAAGCTCAAGCTTTACCAACCAATGACGCCCGAGTAGTAATCACCTTTCTGAAGAGACTATTCTGTCGTTTCAGAATGCCCAAAGCTCTAATCAGCGATCGAGGTACTCACTTCTGTAACAAAATAATAGAAAAAATCATGAAAAGATATGGAGTTAACCACCGTTTCTCTACATCTTATCACCCTCAAACTAGTGGTCAAGTTGAAAACACGAACAAGGCTCTTAAAATAATTCTTGAAAAAACTGTTAAAGACAATCCTGCTATTTGGTCAAGAAAACTTGATGATGCTCTGTGGGCTTTTCGCACAGCTTACAAAACACCTACCGATACCACACCATACAAACTAATATTTGGTAGAAAAACAGGAACTTAACTGCAAAATAATTTAAAAGGTTTGTTGTAAAAATAGGTCAAACTCCAAGGGGGGGGTTATGAAATTTTTTGTGGTATTAATGTTTACGAAAGTAAGTACAAGGACTAAAAGTGCCAAAGTGCAAAAGATAGTTTCGTATAGGTTATTAATGTTTACGAAAGAAAGTAGAGGGACTAAAAATGTAAAAATTCAAAAGATAGTTTCGTATGGGCTAATAATGTTTACGAAAGTAACTTGAGGGACTGAAAATATCAAAAATGCAAAGTTATTTTTGGAAGTATAAAATGAACATGTTTCATACGTAATATCTTACTTTCGTATACATATAGAAATTGGTTTCCTAAATTCTTTGCACAGTTTGAGCTTTCGTAACTTAGAAAACAACGATCCAAATCGTTTTGTTGGTTCTCAGTGATAATCAAACGTAAGAAACATGATCTATTTGATTTCCTTTATGCATAACTGCTTTAATTGATTGTTAACTTAGGTTTCGTATAGATCTAGGGTTTCGTAAAAAATGAAACTATTTGAAATATAAAATTAATTGAGGCAAAACATTGTTAAGAATCATAAAACATGATTGGAATGAATTGATCACTGAAAACATCATTTATGGACTAAGATCATGAGGTTTCGTAACCTTGATGGTTTCGTAAACTTATACTTTTGCTTTCGGACATAAGAATAGTCTTAAATAGTGTATAAAATGATAATAATAAGCTGAAAATAAAAATAAATCTTTTAGTTTATCATTTTCATTGATAATTATGTTTTACAAAAGTATTGGTTTAGGTTTCGATTTCATAAAATTTTGCTATATGGTTTCGTAAATCATAATTTGGCTAGTAAATAGGTTTCATAAGACAACATTGGGCTTTTAGTTTGGGTTTCGGAAAACAATCCTAACGGGCTAATTTTTTACGAATACTCAAATGGGCTTAATCGTTACACAAAAAATCGCATTTCCGATAAACCAATGTAAAATGTAGTTATAAAATTCATATTATCTACATTGATTAATATGGAGGCAAATGGTGAGCATTGTGTTCCGGTTATGACCGTTTTCTGAATTTAACACGGTATGAGGGATTGAGCAAATCTACTGACCATCCAAAGATCGATATAAAAATGTTTTTGCATAGCTTAAAATTTTCATCAGTGATCAATGGTTAAATAGATTTGAGGAAAAATTGAATAATCATAAACATGGGTGGTCAAATGTTTGTTGATCATAAATTCTCATGTCTCAACAAAGGCAAATTTCAAAGTTTTGAAAAGATTGTTTAAAAAATAGTTCAAAGTGGTTTATGACTATTTATTGTACTAAGTTGGGTAAATGGTCTAAGTCATGTCCGGTTTCGGGTTTTTGCACGAACAGAATGAGAAAGTGGTGGACTTAGTGACCATCCCAGTTCCTTGTTTATCTTAGTTTGGTTGTATAATCATAGTTTTCAAATATCTTTGGAAAACTTGTGATTTTGGAAATGTTATCTCAATTTCTATCCAAAAGCCGTATCTTTGTGTCAGAAAGTGGTACTCTTTTACTGAAAAGTTTTTTATGAGATTATAAAGTTATACTCTTGGATTTGTTAAACATCAAATGGTTGTCACAACTTGTGTTTTTGCCACATTGGTATTTTCAAAATCAGAGTATTTCTTTATTATTCTTGAAAGAGTATTATTTCACAAATGCTTTTTGGTAAGGAAATTCAAAATAGAAAGAGAGATAAAATCCATACGCAAAAAAGCAAATCTAAGTATGCTCAAAAAATAAATGCTAGAGCATACAAAAATAAGATCAAAAGGAAAAGACGAATAAAGCGTATGGCATGTGCCCGAAAAAGCAAGAATTGGGAACATGAGAAAGAAAATGATTAGAATATGCTCAAAAAGAACTGCTAGAGCATATAAAAATAGACAGAGTGGAAAGAGACAGAATGTTATTACTAAATGTGTATTATATAAATTTTATCTCATTTCACTAATCACTTTATGTCATCATACAATTATTCTTACCATGGAGGCTCAACAAAATTCATTTCTAGCTACTCAACTTGTCCCAAAATTTCAAGGCATTGGGAGATGGGCTCCAAAGCATCCCATGCTCACCAGAATGCAAGATAGTGGGACAGATCTTACTTGATCATTCTTTGAGTTATGCTCTTACTGCTACTGCTGATGTTCCAGCTGTGTACTTACAATAGTTCTGGAAGACAGTCCGCAAGGTGCCTGATACTGAGGACACTATCATATTCAAGCTGGATAGTCAAGAGTAATTTACAACTTTTGTTATGTTTTCATTGATATCTTTAACTGCTAGGGTGGAAACTCCCAAACTATTCATTTGTCGCTGATATTGTCTAAATTATATATATATTTATAGTATATTTATATATATATATATGTTCATTATACTAATTAGATATATATATATATATATATTATATATATATTATATATATATATATATATATACGTATAATATCAAAGTATAAGAAATTCACTAATAATCCTTGAGGACAAAGATTAAAAGCAAATTCTACACAAAATATCGTACGTTAACCGGTAAGTGTTCACCGGGTCGTTTATACCCAAGAAATTATGAATTGAGGCCTCGTTCTTATTTGGACAATGATTTGAATGGTTCAAAAGTTTTTGAATTGGTTTTCTGTTTTTACAAATAAAACACATAAAAATGTAAAGGAAAATAAAAACAATTAAAGTTAATGAAGCACGGAAAACAATAACGAGAAATGTAAAAAAAAACGCAATTAAAATCTAATTTGAGCAAAAATAAACCTAAAAGGGCCAAACTAATTTTCCTAGATACTAATAGACTAAAAATGATTTTTAGAAAAAGAAAAAAAAAATTATGAATTTTTAAAGTTTTTAAACTAATAAAATGCACAAAAATACTAAACTAAGAATTAAAAATCTAAGAAAAATACTAAAAGTTGCTTATCAATTAAAGAACACAGGAAAATTACTAGCAAGAAAAATGCTTAAACGAATAAGCCAGAAAAAGCCTAAGTAGCACTCGAAGTGCTTAATGAGATAAAGGGCCAAAACTGTGTTAAGTTTATTTTGTGTGCACCTTTGGACGTAAAAGTCCCAAAGGCGCAGTTTGGTTTCGGCATGGTTTGGTTTTGTTTGTATTTGGATTGGTTTTGTTTGTGTTTGGATTGTATGTTTTAAAAGAGGGGTTTTGAGTTAGGTTAGTTCATGGGCCAATCACCCACCCGTATTTCTCGAGCCTTGCTCACCCATGACTTCCCTAATTCCCTTTTTTTTATTTTTAAAAACTTTTTGAAACAAACTTATAGAACAGCTTATAATAAGCAACTTTTGTGAAGAAAGCTTTTTTTAATATCACAAATAAGCTATAAAACAACTTATTAAACAGATAGATGTGACTTAATGAATTATTGGCTTTTTAACAAAACTTAAGGAACTAAAAAACTTGAATAAGCTCAACCATGAACAAAATAAGCTACTAATACCTTACTACTAACCTAACAAACAAGTATGATCACGAAATAAGCACAACTACAAGCCTTAAGCAAAAAACAGAATTAAGCACTTTTGAAATAACAGTTTACCAAACAGCCCAAACAGGACTGTTTGAGCTTATTTTTAAGCAAAGAAAAAGATCCTTATGATTAAGTGGCTTATACCACCTTAAAGCTAATCCTATAAGTTTTCTAAATCTACTCTTGAAAAGTATTTTGAAATTCAATTGAGCAATGAAAAGGCTAACTAAAAAAAACTACTTGTTCAGATTACACTACTTTTTTTTGGTTTTTTCAATTTTATATCAAAAGACAAAGTGTAAATTTGCAGACTAAAAACAGATATTCAAATAAGCTTTTAAACTTGAAATAAGTCCTAACTAATCTAGATTGGCCTACAAACTAGTTGTATACTAATTTTTAAAAGTTAACTCCTACTTTTACTAACTAAATTTTAAGCTTGAAAATGGCCTTAAGACCTTTGATGCCTGCTGATGCACTTGACCAAAAACACAAAACCATTATATGCAGACTTAAAAACTTGGTTTCTATAACTTTTAAACACCTAAACATAAACAACTTGATTAATAAAAACGGCTAGAATAAATTTGAGCTTAAAATGCATATGAAGTTGAACTTATGACTAGAGATTCAAACATCTAAACACAGACTTGATTCAAACTTGAATTAAACCTATAAAAACCTTAAATCCTTACTTTATAAACTTCAAAATGAGGTTTCAAATCAAACTAAAGAACCAAAAGGGTGTAGGTACCGCTATACGCACTCTGAGCGCAGTACCTCCTTGGAGCAAATACACCCCTTTAATTTACTTAAACTCATTTTTAGCTTATAAATTTTGAGAATTAAAACTCAAACTTTAAATTCCAGATACTACAAAGCTTATAACAGACCTAATGAACTGATTTCAATAATCAAATAAGCCAGAACAATAAGCCTTTAACTAGTGCTACTATTTTTGGATCTTTAACTAAATTCTATCAAAAACTTAGCAAACTAAGATCTACACTAATAACTGATCACAATTAACATCAAACAACTATAAAAAGCAGTAATAAGCTACTCTAAGCAATAATAAGCAAACAATAAGGATTAAGCTAAGGTGAACAGATTAACTAAAGCATTTAATGACAGTAGTCTTGTTAGTAGTTATGTGGATTGTGTAATAGAAAAAGGAAAAGAGATGTTACATTACCTCGTCTAAAACAGATACTCCCGTTATTATCCAATCCGTCCCAAATATAGGTAATGCTTAAAAATTAGAGGTTATAAGCGCAGCTTAAGCTTATGGGATTTAAGCTTAATCACTTTCCTAATCTAATCCCAACTCCTGACCATCAGGAAAACTTATTACCAATTGATATACTCAAAGAAAAACAGCCATCAATTCCAAGGAGTATTCAAGTTTATAGGAGCTTATGAACAGTTTAGCTTATGAACAGTATTAAAGAGCTTATTCAGACCATTATGCATAAAAGTAAAAAACATGAAGTAACAATTGAACAATATGAAAACTTTAATTTTAATTGATTATAAAAAAACTGAGTATAAGCTTCTGAAAAGAAAGTTATATTAATTTGAAAATTAAACAAGCTAAAATGACCGATAAGCTAAAAATACATCAATAAGCTAAGGCTATTCTAAATAAACTACGCTAGATATTTTTCTGTGAGTGAGAAGGCTTCTATTTATAGGGGTGAATGGAAGGATCTAGGAACTTGAGACGCTCCTTTGGATTCCAAAAGTATCTTCAATCTTGACCATTGATCATTAACCAATCATTACTTCTTGATTTTTAGCCGTTGGATGAAAAGGGGTCACACGGATTGCCATCTTGGCAATCCTACCTTCTTGGAGGCCTTGTACTTCTTTTGAACTGATTTTAGTGTAAAAATCCTAAATTGGTGTGTTTGTTTGGTGATGAGTTGCAAACAATCCTAATTCCACCACTCAACCCCTCACTATCATTCTTGTGTCAGCTCAACCAATCATGGGTTAGGATGAAGTTTCTCTTTGCTGAGTTGGAGCTTTGTACTAGCATCTTTGAAACCACGTAGGACGAGTGTAGGGAAGTGGGTTTTATCCGTTTAATTTGACGCAGGGTGAATTGGGACGAAGGTGAATAGTAAAAACCATATTGGCTCTTTTTTTTCTTTTTTTGTTTGACTGTTTGACCGAGGCTAAAAGGTGTTGACTTGGGCTTGTTTTTGATATTAAGGGATTTTTGGGCTAGGTTTTGGTATTGGGCTTGGGTTAATATTTCACTAACGATCGTTAGTCCTTTTTAGTTTTAAGGACTAACCATGAAATAACCAAGGGACTAACGGTGTGATTGGATTTAGGACTTTTGGTGAAAATGATCATTTAAGTACCTTTTGGTAATTTTAAAGGTTTGTCTTCACATGAGTTGACCAAAGTTGACTTTGGTTGACTTTTTGCTAATAAACACCCGGCTCTTGTGTACTCATTCCGTCTAGTGTTCGTTTTTGTTCGTTTTTGGCTCTTTTCATGTGATATTTGAAATATCCGTACCTACACATCACAAATGACAAAATGCACAATATACAAACATAATTTGCATTATTTCATCTTTTAAGGGTCATTTTTGATATAAAACGGATATGTGATTTCTCACATATCAAAATTCCCCAAACTAAGTGATTGACGTGTCCTCACGCAATGTTATATGTTCTAAAACCAAATACTCCAAAACCACCCCAAACTAATCCTTTGAAAAGTAGCAAAGTCTTTTGTGGGAAGAGTTAAGAAATCACAAGTTTTAAAACACCCCGCTTTCCCATTTTTCAATATTTTTATAGTTTTTCCCTTTTTTTATGATTTTCATAATTTACAACTTACAACTTGTTCATGTGTGACATAATGTATTGCTTTTATTATTCATTGATAACTTTTAGGATCACAGAACAAAAAGCACCAAAAGTGTCCTAATGGATAAATTCATCGTCCCTGACTTTTTACTTCTCCAAGCTAAGCTTAAAAACAAGATCATTGTAAAATACAAGCTATGATGCTAACACTACTCATAAAAGCTAATTGTGTATTACTTCTCCTCCCTTATTCCTAATTTTGTATCTTAAGATTTTATATAAGTCATATACCCGAAGGCTCTTTAAGACTTTATTTCGATACTTATTAATTCCAAAAATAAAGCGTAACAGTTAAAAACGCAATAATTAGCTCCTAGACCTTTTCAAAAGATACCACTATCATCAAGATTAAGTCCACATCGAGGCAACCAAAATTTGGCCTTTATTAGGTTACTTAAGCACGACACCATTCATGTCATATACCCTTAGGCTCTTTAAGACAGAAATGGACCAATCTTATTTGCACCATATACCCTAAGGCTCTTTAAGGTACAAACAAGACAAAAATTAAGCAACAATATACATTCCATATACTCTAAGGCTCTTTAAAGAATGAATAAGGCTATAATTTCACTTATTAAATTTAACTTTAAAGAATGAAAAAGCCACAATTAACACTTATGAGCTCTAAAAAAATCCAACTATTCCACGTTTAGCATCAAAACTTATATTCTACTCTATCATCTCTTGTTCTCACAATTTAAATTTTCTAAGA
>BQNB010181540.1:0-12583 GCA_026074375.1 Tanacetum coccineum
ATGGAAGTTTCTTCTAATTTTGAGGAAGGTTATTTCGATTCAGAAGGAGACGTAACTTTTCTTGATAATCTGCTTAGTGATGATACTACCCATAATCTCACTTCTGAAGTGATTTCCGATCATGAACCAGAAAAAAATGAATCTTCGATTACTTTTTCTCCAAGGAGTGATCCTTTTCACCATGAGTTTGCCGGAGAAGCCATTACACTTCCTTCAAGGAATGATCGTGAATTTGAGGAATATCTTAGTCTTATGACAGTGCTTTGTGAGATTTCAACTTCCCAGTCACAGGAAAATGTTCATGCTAATCAAAGTTCAATTATCGAGTCTCTTCCCGTATCTCTTATCCCCGTTGAGGATAGTGAACCCGTTCAAGAAGAGATCGATATTTTCCTTATTCCAGATGATTTAATTCTGCCAGGTGTTGAGAATGATGATTCCAAAGATGAAGATAATGAGTTACCTAACCTTGACCATCAAGATGATCCGTCAATTCCTCGTCCTCCACCGGAACCACCGGATGTTGAGAAATGTTTTGAACCCGAAGCGGGTATTTTGATAACCAAAGTGTTTAAGGGTGTTTCTAAACCGCATGATTTTATGACCAATATTTTACCTACCCTTCCCACCCTTGTTTTAGATTTGACCTTCATTCTTTTTCTTTCTTCATTTCTCTCCTTCGGAAGTAAAGACACCATTTTTGACCCCGGAATCATCATCTTTCCATTTTCGTATCTAGAGCCGGTGACATTTTCAATGGAAGTTTCTTGTTCTAAGTGTTGCTCTCCCTAAGGACAACTTAATTCAGGGATTGAGTCGAGCTTATGACTCGGTAAACAAAAACAAGCCGCTTCGTGGGAGTTCACCCCATGCTTATCCTTTTCTATTTTCTTTCTAATGTGTTGTGATGTGTTGAGGCTAGCCTTTTCCGTTCTTTGTGTTTGTTGTTTGTACTTGTGATGTTTGCAGGATTGAACCAACAATTTCTGAAGCCTCTCGTGTTCGGTATTGTGTCCCGGATCACTCGAGCTTCCTATCCTTTGTTTGAAATTAGTTTAGGGAGATCCGATATCCTTTCATCTTATCGATTCACGTTTATCTTTGCATAATTCATAAACGGCTTAGATTTTCGTAGAACCCGACCTTAAACATTGAGGACAATGTTTCATTTTAGTTTGGGGAGGGAATCTATCGATTTGATGTTACCTGCTTATTGTTTTGTTCTCACGTACCCGTTTTCCCGCAAAAATAGCAAAAATTTTAAATTTTTAAGATCTTATTTGTTGAAAAAAAATAATAAAATAAAAAACAAAAGAGAAAAAATATATTAGAAATTTAGGTTTTCTCCCTTAACAATTAATGATGATAGTTTGTGCTAGTCTCATGTAGACTTTAAACATGCTAGACTTGAATCATTAGTAAATAAAAACTTGTGCTAATCTCAAGTAGATTTTAAATATGCCGAGTTGGATTTTATATAGGCTAAGTATTTGCGAATCTCTTTATTAGAGATTTTAAATTGCAAAGAATAAGATATGATAGTGTTGATTAAGAATTAGGATGCTAAACAAGGTTTATTTGGAAATCTTAAAGGCTTATAAGAATAACTTGTGGTTTTTCTTCCCCGGAGTTCTTAAAATGATTAATTATACGTGTTCTCTTTAATTTTTACAAATTAGAGTTTTACTCTTAAAAGTCTAATCAACATATTTAGAGAAAAAGTTTTATCAATGATGAAGTCAAACATCGTTGGTAAATAAGAATTTTAGTTCAAGTTTATACTTTGGGTTTCTAAAACGAAATTTTTTCTATTTGCAAAAATAATGTGTTAAATTAATTAATTAGTTATAAAAAAAATCTATAAAAATGTAGTTGGTGAATAAAAAGGATGCAAGTTATAAATCCTTAGTGTTAATAATAATATGCAAACTCCATCATAATAAAGTACATGGGCATTTGTCGGTTCGCTCCCTATGTGACATCAAAAGAAAGGGTAGAGGATATATATTTAGGGTTGGTATCATAATAAGTACACGAGCTCTTGTCGGAGGCGTGGCCGATGTGTCGTCGAAAGAAAAGTGATACCGATTCCTAGCCTAATAATGTAAATAGTAATAATAAAGTTGCAAAGTTAGAAAATAAATAGTAAAAGTTTCATTTTCTAAAACCAAGGTATTCTTTTGAACTAAGGTTTGCAAAAGTCTACAAGGCTTTTTCATCGGAAGTTCATGCGTTTCGATTAGTATTCTCCGGATGGGGTGTCAAAAGCCTTAGCACTTACCCGATGACGGTGGGATGCTAGAGAAGAAAGTCATTCATGGGACAAGTGAACCAACGATGTCTTAGCCAAAGAGGTTTTTGTTTGCTTTGAGTCGTGATTAACATATTAGCCCAAAAGGCCCATATGTAAAGCTTGGTCGGATTTCAACTATCTAAATATGTGGATTTAATAGTGTAAATTAATTTGACTATCCAAAAAGTTTCACACTATGATACTAAACTTTTATTTTGTTCACTTAGGTTACTGATCTGTTTGAAAACATACACCCCCATAATTTACAATTAATCCGATCAACCTAGACGTATATTTTTTAGTTAAGTTTAAGTAACATAAATGTCAGTTTTTACAAGTTCCACACGGCTGCGTAGTTTACGGAGTATTTGATCAAAGTTATGAGCGTGCCACAAGAATGTCATGTCTTCATAAGTTTAAGTACCTAAGAATACAAAAATGAAAGTTTAGTAACTTAGGCGAACTTTTTAGGAAAGTATAGTAACTTCTTTGTATAATAACCCTGTAAAGCTTGGTCGGATTTCAACTATCTAAAATATGTCGTGGAGTATTAATGGTTTACACACAAATTTGAACACACACACCTAATATATGATTTATGGTCGGAATAGGAATTCACAAGTTGTAATTATAAGTAGTCTTAAAGCATCTTAAGCTCGTAGTTAACGGTGATCTTATTTTTAAGCTTAGCATGGGAAAAGTGAAAAATTGGGGATGATGAAGTTATTTTTCAGACACTTAATTATGCTTTTTGTTCTATGATCCTCAAAGTTACCACAAGGTAATGAAAACAATACATTATGTCAACACAAATAAGTTGAAGTTAGGTAGTTAATTAATTATCAAGAAAAATCATAAAAAGAGAAAAATCTTTGAAAATAGGAAATCGGGTGTTTTATAACTTGTGATCTCTTAACTCTCTCAACAAAAAATCTTTGTTACTTTTCAAAGGTTTAGTTTGGGGAAGTTTTGAGGTAAAATACACATATCCATTTATGCTTAAAATAGCCCAATTAAACCCAAAACAGACCAAAAATGGCAACAATATGCTTGTATTTGTGTTTTGTGTGTGCAGGTACGGATATATCAAAAATCACAAGAAAACCGTCAAAAACGAGCAAGCACGGACACGAGAACGGAAGAGTGTACAAAAGCCAGAAGCAAAGCTATGAAAAAGTCAACCCTCAGTCAAGCAGTCAAAGAAAAGTCAAACCATGGTCAACATAAGTCAACCATAAAAAGACAAAATCCCTAAATTGCCATATTGCATGTCAGAGGGGGGTGCGAGAGAGTAGAAAAGTCTTACAAATTATCCTTCCCTAAAAAAACCCTTATTGGGCCTCAAAACCCTAAAAAAACCCTACCCGGATACCATTTAAACCAAAAGCCCAATCTAAAAGCCCATTTACATAGCCCGATACTCTTTTTATAAACCACAGGGACCAATCTTGCAATTTTCCAAACCTGATTTACACTACACCTTTTATAAATAAAGAGAGGGACCGAAATTGCAATGTGCCCAAAGTTTAAAAATTATTAACCCGTTTTCAGTTGTAAAAAGGCGCGAAGAACAATTTACTGTTCATCGTCGTCCCAAAGTTACCACTCACTCTTAACAAAGGGCTTTTCTCAATTGAAGGTTAAAATGGACTATTCAAGTGTAGTACAATGAATTGACAAGGACAAATTAGTCATCTCCAAGCTCTAATTAAGTTCACTCAAGCAATCAAGCCTCGTCAGCTATGGAGAAAGCACAAGGATGTGGGTTTTTGTACTAAATCACTCAGTAAAGAAGCACAAGTAAGCCTCAAACGGATTGCCACGTTGGCAATCCGTGTAAGGTCACTTGGTGATCCAACGGCTCAAAATGTAGACCCAATGATTGGTTGATTTGATGGCTGAGATTGATGGGCGCGTCTAACAAGATTTCAGGCCTAGAAGCTTCACTATTGTGCTATAAATAGGACCTCAGCTCACACACACAAACATCTCTTTTTTTTCTAGCTTTTTCACCTAGAGTAGCTTATAGAATTTTGCTTATTGTAATTCATTTTTAAATCACTTGTAATCCTCTTTTATATAATGTAATCAAAGCTTTTAGTTAATTAAATTCAGTGTTTGCTTTTAAATGTTCTTAATCTCTTTCACTCATAAGCTAAAATCTGTCTCAATAAGCTCTTTTAAGCTCAAATTCAGCTCTCATGAGTCTATAAGCTCATGATAGAGCTTAACCTACCTTAATCATACTTTTACTCTTAAAACAGCTTTAAAATACCTATTTACCTTAAACTTAATGGATTGTAGCTTTTGGAAGGGGAGCTTAATTTGGAAGAGCTCCCAAGGACTTAACTCCTAGCTTATTTATAAGCTAGGAGAGCTTGTAGCTGCCTTTTATTAGGTCCTCTTGTTTAGTTAGAGGAGAAAGTAAGTTTCATTTTTAAATTCCTTGTTCATTTTCAATTATAGCTTGTTATTAACATATAAGCTTGCTTATTGCTTAATTGCTTATTCAGTTTGCTTAATAATCCTTAATCTAGCTTATTAAGTATGTTTGTTCATTTATTTTAGCTTAATCATCTTAGATCATAGTTTTCTATATAATCTGTCATTAAACCATAAAAAACAAAAAATAAGAAGTTATAGAATAGATCTTAATTCTAGCTTAAAGTAGTTGTTAATTTGTGTTAATTAGGTTTGAATTAAGTTAGTTAATGTCTGGTAATCAAGTTTTCTTAATTAGTTTTCAATTCAAGAGCTTTTCCAAATCTGTCAAAGATCTTAAGGGGTGTTTGGTTTAAGCTAGTTTGACCATCAAAAGTCAAAGCTATTTGGTAAATTTTCTTTAGACAGCTGAGCTTTCATAAAATAATAAGTTTTAAAAAGATTTTAATGATTAGTTTGAAGTAAAAATGATTTTGTGACTTATTTTCCTCATCTCAGCACCAGGGCACTTTTTACCTTCTTTTTAGCTTGTGAAAATTGGATCTAAGCCTTCCAAGGCTTAGATATAGCTTGTTCTTAGCTTATATACTTTTAGTGAGTGTGGTTAGTATAGTGGTAACCTCTAGTTGCCTACACTTTTGTGTGCTTGCTTGCCATTTGCATCAGCAGCACTAACATCAGTTAGTGCTGCTGAATTTGGAAGCTTAATTTGAGCTAGTTAGTGTAGGATTTATAAGCTTAAATTCAGATATATTTAGGTTTTCTAGTAGCTTAGATTAAGTCATAGCTTATTCACCATTTTCAGCTTTACTTGTTAGCTTTAATTTGTTTTAATAAAGTCACTAAATAAGTCAAAAAGACCAAAAACAGTAGGTTAGAGGAATTAGCTTTTTAATTCAAATTTCTAGCTTATAGATTAAGGTTTTACCATTTAGTTTCATAGCTTAGGAGTTGCTTTATAAGTTTTCAAAAGCTCATAATCTAGCTTAGCTTTTTGAGCCTTTTAGCTTATGAAGAATTTGAGTTTTCTGAATTTGTTCCTGAGTTTGCTACTTTGATCACTTAATTCAGATAGTTTAAAGTATTTGTTGTTAGTTTAACTTGTCAAATTCAGCTTCCTTACATCATAAGCTATTCAAAACATCTTTTGGTTTTAAATTTGAGCTTATTTTAAGTTTTTTGCAAGGATTTTAGTGTCATTAAGCAAAACAAAGGGCATAAGCCACCCTTCTGATACAGCAGCTTTCATAAGCTGTTTTTGAGCTTATTATTGGTTTTCAGCACAAGGTTCTTTTATTAAAGTTGTTCACTACAACTTAATCTACAACTTTGCTTTTATAAGTTTTTCATAGTAAGCACTTTTTAATTTCAACTTATTTTTAAGCTTTAAAAGGACCATTGGTGTAGTCGGGGTTAGCCCTCAGGGTAAGTAGTGAAACTTTTAAGTTTTATTAGTTTTCTTCGTTAGTCCTTTTAGTTTACACTGTTAGTCCTTTAAGGACTAACTCCATTAGTCCCCAGTTAAGTCTTTGTTAGTTTAATAATTTTAATTAATTAATTATAAGGGTTATACATAAGGTTTGGGGGTTTAGTGTTTAATTAATGTTTGAATTTATAGAGCGCGCGAAATTAGTTAGGGCTTTTATTTTTTATAAAATTCTGCACTTTTTATTTTTCTAGTTTAATTTTTATAAATTTTTTAGGATTTATAGTTTTAGCATTTTTATTATTTTTAAGCTTTTAATTAGTTTAAATTTTAGAAAATTCATATCTTAAAATCTAAAAAGTCAAAAATAGTAATTCCTGTTTCTAAAATTTTCTTTTTTCTTTGTTTTATCTAGGAAAAATATAATTTCTATTATTTTCTATTTTTTATTTTTTTTGGATTTAATTAAGTTTAAATAGTTTTTAATTAATAAAAAATTCAAAAATAATCAAAAAAATATTTTTCTTTTTCTTAAAAATTTCTTTTATCTTAATTTAGGTTTAGGAATTTAGTTTTCATTTTTAGGGCTTAATTTTGATTTACTTGCTTATTTGTCGCGTTTTATTTGTTTTCCGTTAATCATTTTAAATGTTTAATTGCTTTTAATTGTTCAATTTTACTTGTTGCTTTTATTTGGTAGTTATAGATCATAAAAATATCTTTGCTTTCATTCAAATCATAATCCGAACTTAAACGAGGTTTCAATTGCACAAGTCGTTGGGGAAACGACCCGGGTGATCATTCTTCCCGGTTAAATATACGTATTATATATTATATTATATATATTTTTGAGAGTGGATTTTACTAAGGGTAACTTGGTAATTTTCTTAATTGCTCTTTGGGATATTATTATTATAGTATATTTTATAGTGTATTAAAACAACAATCAAGCGGCGACCAATGATGATGGAGATAACAAAGACCCTTTGTAGCTTCCAACACGATCTTATACCTTGTGTCCCAATGCAAATGACCCGCCTTTCTTACCACGAAGCATCTTTCCTAAACTGCCATTAGGTATGTACTTGTAAACCAAAAGGTTTGTTTCATGGTTTGAGCAAAAACCCATTAACCTCATAATATGCCTATGTCGGATTCTACCTAGAGTTTGAATCTCAGCTTGAATCCATGGTCATGAGCAGAACGACTCATGATAGCTAACTATTTGACGGCTCATGACAGCTGACTATTTGACTATTCAACAAAATTCTGACAACTTTTTTCAATCGCATTCGTACAAAATTCGAGTTGAGCAAGAATGTCCTTAAGCTCTCTAATCTGAAAATGTGTCAATATCTACTAAAATTCTTGCGAGGTATCCATACGTCATGTAAACAACTTACAAATTACCACCAATCCGCAACCATAATAATTTTTCCACCACGGTCAGTAGCTTTTAATTCCATATAATCAGATACCACAACTCTAGCCCTACATCACACACACCTCTGTTATAATTCACATTCGGCTATAATCATCAATTTACATTCCACCTCAGTTTAAGCCAAGTATACAAAAACTAAAAGAAATTTCTGATAATCTAAAACCGTTATCTGATTTTGGAGGCTAAAAGCCTAAAACAGCGGTTACACCGTCATAGTTACTTTCATAGTTTGTTAGGACAATATTGTTCATAATCACCAATGGCTATTCCCTCAAATATGCAAGTACATAGCTTAAGCTTCAAAAAATAATGAAGCTTTGCAGTTGAAACCTGTGGCCAAACATAATGAAAGAACAAAAAAGTAAACACCAAAAGGAGACAATAAGGATGTAGTTACATAATGTAAAAACAAATGAATACCTTAAGTGTGAACAACCATGGAGCTTACAGCCTTATTGTACATAGGCTGAGAGACCGTAGCCTCACATTTCGTGCATAGAGCTGTGAGTATGTTTCAAAAACATTAGAGTCCTTACCATTGGTAACCACACTTTTAGCCCTTGTTTTAGCCCCGTTTTAGCTCCTGAACACCTGGATTTCAGCCCCCAAACCCCCACTATCCAGCCACCCCTAAAACCATAACGTTTGATCGTCCTCAAACCACCATTGTTCCGCACCAAACGCACCGATACCACCTTTGTTTCAGCACCCAAACCCACGCATTTTCAGCCTCCCCTTTAGCCATACCAAACGCACATAGTGATAAGCCCCAAAAAAAAAATATTTTTTTTTATATTTACATCTTAAATGCCCCCTATTTTGGCTCCCAAATTGACCCATTTCGAATCCTATAACCCACACTTATTTGAGCCCACAAACCCACCCGTTTTGGATTCTGGATTCTGCATCAGTGTATAGATATTTGTGTTTATATAATCCAAAAAGTTTCAAAATAAGCCACAAAAAGTGATCTTATAAACCATAAGCCGAAAACCACATAAGCCATAAGCTTGCTATATAAAAGTAAGTGTGTGCAAATGGTTTCTATTAAAAAGTTCAGTAAGGAATGCAACTGATGCAAATGGTTCATGTGGTTTTTGAATTATGGTTCATAAGCCATAAGCTTGCTCACACTTACTAACAACACCCGACGCAAGTTTGAATATAAACGAAAAAAATAAAATAAAAAAACATCATTTTGGAATTCGTATAGACATCAAAACCAAATATGTGATGTCTAGTGGAGTTGTACCTGTTGGATACCCGCTAAAACAACATTCATCTTCTAGTTTCCACCAAATAGATTGGGCGTCACCGACAACAAACCTGATATGATTTAGTCCAACAAAATACTCAAAATTAATAAAAATTAAGACTATATTGGATGAAAATTAAGGTTAGTGCCTACCTCACAATCAAAAATTCATGATTGAATTAATATTGAATGACAGGCAAAGATATTCAATCTTCGATCTTATGGTGTTGGATGTGAAATATTGGATAACAGGCAAGTCATACAGCTTTGATGGTTTTGGATGTGGAATATTGAATGGTTTTGGATGTGAAATATTGGATAACAGGCAAGTCATACAGATTGAGTCATAAATACTCACAATTTAATTCTTTGTACTTGATCTTTATATAGATAAAGATTACATTAACAAATGATTTGTAGTAATGAGTACCTACCGGTCACTTGAAACTGGTTTGAAATCGAGTGTTTGTGAGTGTATGTAAATCAGCTCCATGTTTGAAATCTGGAATGAAGACGATGGGTTTTGATTTGGGAAAAAGAGGGCGGGGATCTTTAGTGGGGGTATGAAATTTTAGGAAAAAGTTTCAATTTTTTTAGAAAAGATAGATGGATAATTCATACGGCTTGTTAAATTTTAGAAGGGAAATCAAATTTTTTGACTGAAATTATCAAAAGGTTTAATTTTTTGGTGAAAAATAGAGGTAAATAGAGGCGGCCAAGTGTTCAAGTGACCCAAACAAATTTCTCCTTTGGATGCATACACGTGCTTCCAATTCTAAACTTGTTGAATCTTTAACCGAACCTGAACGTACTCTGAATCGAAGACTTTGTCAACAAAACAGAAGAGTTCCATACGATCAAAGAAACAATCCACCTCAACACCCGAGAATTGTCTATCCGCTAATTCTCAACATCAATTACTTCCGTCACTTTCTTGATATTCTTCGAAATTACGATCCAATAGATGATGAACCCATGTGGGCTGCCGACTATGTTGTCGCTCCGACTCCCGGTTCCGCAATCACTATTCCTGAAACCGCTAACGAATTTGCTATTAAAGGTAACCACTTGACCCTTGTCAATGGAAACCAATTTTATGGTAGAACCAAAAATGAAGCTGTCCGCCTGATGATGTTTCCCCTATCACTCACTGGAGAAGCAAAAACATGGTTGGACGAACTCAATGAAGGAATTATTGAAACGTGGGATGAACTTCGAACTGCTTTCATTAGCCGATTATTTCCCCCGCTCTTTTCGACCGACTCCTTGGAGAAATCCGAGCCTTTTCTCAACATGAAAACGAATCTCTAACCGATGCTTGGCTTCATATGAAAGAAATGCCCCGAAACTGCCATGGTCATAATCTGTTCAAAGGCAATATTATCAAAATCTTTTATCATGGTCTTAGCGAAATAACCCAAGAAGTTCTAAATGTCGCAGCTGGTGGTATTTTCCTCTATAAAACACCAAATCAAGCTTATCAGCTTCTAGAAGATAAAGTCTTACTCAAGCTCGATGATACATGTTTTAGTATCGATGTTATCAATGAAATCTTAGAAGAAGATTTTGACGCTCTTCTAGATGAAGGAAGCAAAATCCTCCATTCCATCGAAGGAACCCTTCTCGAAGAAGAAATCTTTTCTGAATTCGATGAATTCATGGCAATGACTACCGATGAAAATTCTGAATTTGAATCCGATACCGAAGAACCACCATTCGAGAAAATCACCATCAACACCGATTATAAAATCAAAACATCTCTCAAAGAACCTACTACGGATCTTGAACTTAAACCCCTTCCTGATAATTTGGAATACGTATTCCTGGAAGAACCGTCTTTTCTTCCTATGATCATATCATCTAAACTCTCTACTCAAAACAAAAGCAAACTTGTATCCGTCCTTAAAAAACATAAGGAAGCCTTTGCTTGGAAAACAACAGACATTCCTGGTATCTGTCCATCATTCTGTAAACACAAGATACAACTTCATTCTGGAATGAACAAGAAACAATTGTCCAACAACCAAAAAGGTTTAAATTCGAACGATGCAAAAGTGTTGTTAAAAAAATCATAAACTCTGGATAACCAGTATTATTATGATCAAATGTTAGAAAGACCTCGCGAGAAATAAATATTTTCTGTTCCTCTGATGGTTTTCTAGGATATTTATTCAAATTCCCTATCGATCCTATGGACCAAGAAAAAACAACATTCACAAATGTCCTTTAAGAACATACCGCTATAGTGAATAGCCTTTCGAGCTATGGCGAAACTGGGGGCCCGCGGGGGGGGGGCGGGAGAGGGGGGGGGGGGTGTGTTCTACACACACACCAAAGATGCATGTTGTCAATCTTCCTGGGGGGGGGGGGGAAAAAAAAAAATAAGGGGGGGGGGGGGGGGGGGGGGGGGGGGGGGAATGGATATGGTATTATTTAAGTATGGTGATGTCATGTGGAGGGCTATGGTTATTGGAGACTCCTTTTTGACAAAGTGCCTAAACAACCTCGATGAAGATGCTCCAACGTGATGAAAAAAAAACAAAGGATGCTCATCCTGTCCTAATTGGAAAAATGTCACTTCATGGTCCAAAGAAGGAATTGTGCTTGGACACAAGGTTTCTAGCGGCAAGACCTTTTTTTTTGAAGTCGCAAGCAAAAATCAACGTAACTCAAAACTTCCACCACCTACTAATATCAACAGGTGTTTAAAGCTTTTCTTAGGACATGCCAATTTTTTACCGATGTTTCATTAAAGATTTTTTTTTGAAAATTTGCTCGAACCTCTAACTAAGCTGCTTGAAAAAGATACACCGTTTGAAATCGATGATGAATGTCAAAAAGCATTCGAATTATTGAAAGAGAAACTCACATGTGCTCTTGTGATCGTAAGCCTAAACTGGAATCTTCCATTTGAACTTATGTGTGATGCAAGTGATTTCACAGTTGGAGCTGTCTTAGGTTAAAAAGATTTTAAAACCTTTTACACGATCTACTTCGCAAGCAAAACTCTCAATCTAGCTCAACAAAAATACACCTTAACCGAAAAAGAACTTATGGCTATAGTTTTTGCATTTGAAAAATTCAGATCCTATCTTATTCTATCAAAAAAATCTCGTTCACACCGATCATTCAGCTCTAAAGCATTTATTCAAGAAACAAGATGCTAAACCACGTCTTATTTGTTGGATACTACTCTTACAAGAATTTGACATAGAAATCAAGGATAGGAAAGGAACAGAAAATGTCGCAGCTGACCACTTGTCCCGAATTAAAAATGAAGAGTGAAGTGATGACAGTGAAGTGGATGATAACTTTCCTGGAGAGACCCTTATGGAAATCAACACTAAAGATGAACCATGGTTCACAGATTTTGCAAACTACTTTGTAGCTGATATTATACCAAAAGAGATGACGTACCAACATAAGAACAAATTTTTCTCTGACCTCCAACATTACTTTTGGGAAGAACCCCACCTCTTCAAAGTATGTTCTGACTAAATGATCAGACGTTGTGTATCTGGACTAGAAACTCGAACAATTTTAGATCAATGTCACCACGAAACAACCGGTAGACATTATGGACCAAATGTAACCTCTAAAA
Source organism: Tanacetum coccineum (assembly GCA_026074375.1). Taxonomy (NCBI): domain Eukaryota; kingdom Viridiplantae; phylum Streptophyta; class Magnoliopsida; order Asterales; family Asteraceae; genus Tanacetum; species Tanacetum coccineum. The sequence continues at coordinate 12,462 of BQNB010181540.1, forward strand.
AGGTCATAGATTTAGGATTTTACTGGCCAAAAATTATAAAAGAAGCTCATACTCTAGTTCAACTTTGCGAAGCATGCCAAAAGACGAGAAATATATCAAAACATGATGAGATGCCCTTAAAC
>BQNB010181541.1:0-12583 GCA_026074375.1 Tanacetum coccineum
CTAATCTTCTATCAGAATACATGGCATATGATTACGCATGATCAACTACAAAAACAAATCCGTACAATGAGGAAGAAAGGTACCTGACCAACACCAATACTTTAGATGTAATGGCCTGAAGATGAGAATGAGCATAAGCAGCAGCTGATTTAAGTCGTTTCAATCTCTAAATAAGAGTGTCTTTTTGTAATATATCACCTAAACCATGCTAATAAATATTAATATTAGTACATGAGAAATTAGCAGCAAGAAAAAGTTAAGTATAAGGCATAAGCTTATAGAAAGAGGTCACATACTCGTATTGCAGATAGGTATATTAAACTCAAGGCACCATAGAGCACATCATGCAGAGATTCAAGAAGAAAAAGCAAAGTTGGCAGTCGTGACCTCTCGAAAGAAGTTTCTGGAATATGCATGTAATTGTAAATGTTGATAAATACATTCTAATGGTGTTCTATCTTGGACATGAATAAGTGAATAGCAGCATGTAGAATTCGATGATTAAATAGGTGAAAATTGACTTGTAATTTGTATAGGCCTACAAAGTCAAACATGTTATTCGTAAACTTCAAACTTGACCATTTTCTACATTATACACACATAATAACTTCTATAGAGCCTCAAGTGCAACTTCCCTCTCAAGTTCCCTCTTTCTTTTTTGTTTCGGCAGCTGCTGCTAATTCTGCATTCCTGAGTGTCTCGTCTACAGCCTTTGCTTTCGCTTGCAGTCGAGCTTTTTCTATATAACAACCTTGTAATAACATACATTCAATAATTGTCAACAAACATAGTACCTCGGTGTTTACTGGCAATTGTTTGCAGTGAAGTTGTGCAATGTTTATATAGTTGATTTAAGCTTTCACTACCACCCTACAGGCCTACATAAACAACAAACTTGTAAATGGTCTATTTTTTCTTTTTCTTACTTCGATTGTCATCACATGTGCTTCCCTTCATGTATCCCCAAAAACAATAGTTTATATCAAGCAAAGAAAAGATATACAACTTTAAACAATGAGTACCAAACAATAGTGTATTCTTTGCCAAATAAATATTGTAAACATGATCTAGTAAGACAATGTGAACAAACTTCTTACTAACGTCAACCAAAAACAAAACAAAGAAAACAAAAATATACAAACCTTTTAAGCAAAATAAAGAAGATGGCCTACCTGACAAAAAATACCAACATATACAATCTAAAAAATATAACACAGTTAATCATTATGGTTTAAAGAAAAGGAGGCTTATTGTTTCATAACATAAATATTCCAATCACAACATGTATCTATAAAATAATAAAACAATACCTTTGTGATTTCATCTTGCTATGTTGTGCATGATCAAAAATATTATAGTCACGCGTTTGAATAATGAGATAACAAGAAAGTTTCATTAGGGTTTTTGTGAAAAAGAGGCGTATCTTTTATTAATATGATAAGTAATGCGGTAGAATTTTAAATATATTTTCCAAATTTATAAAATTACAACTTTTCATAAAACCTTATACATGTTTATTTTGAACATGTATTTCAAAAAATAGGTTTGGTCCAGTGGTTAGGTCCTAAATTGATATCCTTGAGGTTCTAGGTTCGAAACTTGGGAATCTAATATTTTTAATGAATTTAAAAATTTATAAAATTACAAAATATTTTATGCATTAACGAAATTTCTAAATATGTAAAATAATTTATGCATTAATTTCAAATTTTCTAAACTAATAATTGATGACATGGATTGAAGGATGACTGGGCATTATGACATGGCAGTGGGATGCCAAGTAGAATAATACATGTCATTTCTCCTCTTATATATAATGTATATATAATATAATTAATGACATGGATTGAAGGATGACTGGGCATGATGACATGACAGTAGGATGCCAAGTAGAATAATATGTGGCATTCCTTTTCTTATATATAATGTGTGTGTGTATATATATATATATATATATATATATATATATATATATATATTGTACACTTTTGCCCTACCATTTGCAACATATAATACATCAATAGGGTTTATAGATCACCCCTACACTTGAACTTTTTACAGACTCGATAAGCAAACTAATCTAATGATCTGAATTGGTTGGATCAAAATAACATGTAGACTATTTGGCAAACATATGGGGGTCTTGACTTAACTTTTCTTTCTTATTCTTCCGCGAAATAAATACTACCATGAATCCCAATCGTCCCAAAACAATATATACAAGGATAAGGACTTAGCAACCGTGTACTCCAATAATTAACTAAGGGTGTAACACAACGATGTACTAAAAGCGAGTACATGTAGGGTAGGCTAAGGTTTTGGGTGGCACAATTGGTTTAAGGGTATGGTTGAGGTTTCACTAGGGGGATCTCGCACTAAAAGTGAGCGCGAACAAGGGTGTGGGATAGTTATATAGTCGGGGTGACTAAAATAACAATTACAGGTTTTAAACATGGGTTAATCCTAGTGCCTTTTATCATTTAGCAAATATTATTACTCACTACGCAGTCTTGGGATGCATCACTAAAGCAAGTTCTAACGTTATATACTACCGGTACACTCATATAATTTAATATCAATGCTTAACTCCAGAAAAGGCGCCAAAACCACACATGCACATCTATAACGATGGAATAGACACACATGATTATACATTCCCTAACTTGAGAAAGCTTAGAGATATAAACTATCTTGGGCATCAATGGTTGATACCCGAATTCCTAAAGATCTAGGGGGTAAACCTTATAATTTTGGGGGTGATTTCATTTTAGTGGAAGAGTTTTTGTGCTAGTTGTATAATTCCCTATTAATGAGACGCTCTAGCTACTTAGTTTCACCGGTTATGTGATGAAAATTTTAAATTTAGGTCAAAATTTCCCTTGTTGTTACCTTGCAGAAATCATTATTATCGGTTGTTACCTTAGAGAAAGCTTAGAGATATTTTTAACTTCCATCATAACGTCTTTTGTTGTTACCTTGCATAAATCATTATTATCGGTTCAGACAACAGCTCAGACTCAGACAGTAGCTCAGACTCATACAACAACTCAAACTCAGACAACAGATCAGACTTAGACAACAGCTCAGACTTACAAAGTACTAATGGACCATCTTCTTTTGACACTAGCACTTCTAAGGAGAATAGCAGCTCAGACTTATAAAGTACTGATGGACCATCTTCTTTAGACACTAGCACTTCTGAGGAGATTGTGTATAGCTCTCCAGACATTGTATCTAGCAAAGGACCATCTAAGAGTTTGCTGAAATGGTATGAGGATTTAACATATGAGTACAAGTGTAACCTTTGCCATTTTTGTGTTATGAACATTTCATTTATAGTCCTTTGACTATTTGACGTTTCTCAGTTTATTCGGATTTTTCTACCGTGTTGACGGTGATGATTTTATGAGAATTGTGGTGAGTTATGGTTTATTGTGATTAATAATCCCTTTTTAGAGTTTATTATTATGTTATTTGTATTCCGGATGGTTTGACCCGTGAAAGTCTAAGGGGACAAGGAGGCAAAAATTTAGCTAACTTTGTCCCAAGTTGGTACATAAGATGCTTTCCAATCCATCATTTCTCATAATCCTTTCATTTCAAAAAAATAAACACACAGATAAGTGAGTGTGTGCCTTATTTTCCACAAAACACCATAAATTTTCTAACTTTAATCAAGAACGAGATACTACGGGTTGATACGAGTATTTGGGTATTCATTTAAACAACGTTTGGGTTGTCCGGTTCGTGTCAAAATCTACATTTTTGAAGATTTTCTTGTAAGTTTTCAAATTTAAATTTCGTTTGTCATTTTGGGTTTGTATTGATGCATAGATGTTAGTTGTACAAGTTGATCGTCGTAAAAATTGATTTTTGGAAATGAAACGAATAAAAAAGGGGGTGTTTGGTTCGTCGGATTTAAAAGAGAAAGAAAAAGGTTTTGTAGTTTTGATGTTGTGGTCGTGATGGTTGAAAAACATATATTGCTAAATAGCTTATTTTGTATAATAGCATGTATAGCTTATTTTTGGGCTTATTTCGTGGCTTATTGTGAGCTTATGGCTCGCGACTTATTTTGAAAAAACACAAGGAAATGTGTTTTGATTATTTACGTGGTATGGCGTATGTCGTGGACTATTTTTATAGCTTATGGTAGTAACCAAATGCGATACCTAGCTTATTAGCTTATTGTCAAGCTCAATATATGTATTGTGGAGCTTATGGGCTCACGGCCAATAAGCCCATTTAAAAATGAGCTTATGGCTTAATGGGAAGGCTTATTGTGGTTCGGATTATTTTCTACTTATTAGTATGAGCTTATGTATATAAATGGACCTTAGTTTTGGACTTGGATCGTATTTTGGACTTATAAATATCTTAATGGACCCTTATTGGACCTTAAAGCTCAATAAGCAATATTTAGTCGTTATAAGAGTTTTGACGGACTTTTTAAAAATGAAATGTAGTTACGAAGTGGTATTAAACTATATTTTGAGGAAAAACGTTTTAGTAAACATTAGAGATCGAGATTTTAGAATTTTGTTGGAAAAGTGTCAAAAGTTTGAAAAGTGTTTGAAATATAGGTTAAAAACCTTGGAAAACGTTGTATGAGCGTACGAGTCATGTCGAAATTTCGTAAAAAGTTTATACTTAGAAATGTTACCTAAAAACATGATTTTTGATTTTAAATAATAAAATATTATTTAGTTATTTTATTTATTTAAATAAATTCACTAAAAGACGAAAAATATAATTTTTCTCAAAACTTCTCAAATATGTTTATTATGAGTAAACGTTCCGTTTTCAACCCTATTATGAATATTTTCACGATGACTAAGGTCACCGAATAGACTTATCGAGATATATTTATAATTATTAATTATAAATATTTACTTATATTACTTATCTATTTTCTTAAAATAGTATAAGTATATATTATTGAGTAATGGAATTGATATGATTGTTGGGATATGTTGTCAACCATCACACCACTAAATTGTTACGGGTAATTGTACAACGCGTCTAAATTCTATGGATCAAACGTGAAGACTGTTTTGGAAATGAATGATTAAAATGGGACATTAATTGTACTAGGTCGTGTGCGGACGTCGTTGCATTTGCTTGTGTTATTGAGATTTAGTTGCTTAAGACTTGCTTGAGGTGAGTTCTCGTAGCCCCATTTTTCTACTATTTTTCCGTTGGGGGAAAATGATAATCAAATGTGTTTTGAACTGTTTGAATTGAACTGTGATTTTGTTTTGAGGACAAGATATGTGCTTATGACTGCTATGTGAAAATTATGTGTTACATGATTGTTTGGATCGAAGGGGTACGCCTATCCTAGTATTTGTATGATTGTTTGGATCGGATGGGTATGCCTACCTAATATTTATGTAGTTATTGGAGCGGCTGGGTACGCCTACCCTGGTATGTGTGGTCCTACCCTAATCTAGTGCTCCAGATGGTAGGCCCTTTAGGTGCGTAAGTGAAATATGGTGATTGACTAGCGGGATTGCTAGGTTGTGTTACATGACTAGCGGGGAAGCTTATTAGGCTCAGGTGTTTATCAGTTCTTGCTTATCATTTGTTTTCATTTGCTTAATTTTCCCCTAAGTAGCATTCTAGTTAGGCCCTTTTGTTGTTAGTTAAAAAAGTGTAGTATGCCCACTTTTTGTGCTTATTTTCTAGCTTATTTGTGTAATATAAAAAAGTTATTTTTTTAAAGTTTGCCTATTTTGTGTGCTTTATAAGTTTCTAAAAAAATAACTTTGCTAAAAGGAGGCTGAGGCACTTTCGCCCTCCCCACTTAGTCTTACCTAGCACTTTTTAACCACTGATCTTAATACAATAGCGCCCTTGGGACTTTTCTGAAATTGTTTGCATCCATTTTCCTTTTAACCTTGTTTTGGCTTTTAAGCTATCAGCCCAAAAAGAGCTTATTCTGGCTTATTTATAAGCCCTCTTTTTCAGCTCTTATTTTTCCTACATTCTACTCACCTTAATCTACTTTTCTGTATTTTTTCACATTTTTACAAATTTATTTACTATTTTTTATCAATTTTCTATATTAAACTGTTTTTTAATTATTAAAAATTAAATAAAAATCAAAAAATATAATTCTTAGTTAGAAAATTTTCTTTTATCATATTGCACCTAGGAAAAATAAATTTGCTCTCGTAGGGTTAATTTTTTAGAAATTTGATTTTTAAAGAACGGGATCGAATCCCGTTCTCGTTTTCTTCGTGTTTTTAGCTTTAAATGCCTTCGTTTTTTATCTAGTTTTCTTTATTCTAACTTTTTAGTCACTTAGGATTAATAAAAAGTTAAAAATTCACTTTAGGATTAAAATTTGATAATTTAGGTTTTTAAGTCGCGTTTTTTACGTTCTCGTTTTAGGTTTTACTTATTTGCTTCGTTTTAGGTTTCTTGTTCTACTTGTTTTTGCATTTTAATTGTAGAAATAGATAATCAAATCAAATCTTTGATCATTCAAACATTTTTCAAACCGACACTCGATTTTCAAATTCACGCCTCATCGGGAAGAACAACCCGGGTCCGGTTTTAAACTTTGTGGATAACGAAGTGAGAAACCAATACTTCCAGTAATACTATACTACTATCATTGATATTATCCCATTTGTTATATATTTATATATTTATTTTTAGATAATAATTGTAAAGGGTTTAATCAATTTTTGGTGCCACTGCCGGGGAGGTGTATACGATTATCGAGTTGAAGTTTGTCGTGTTTGAAGACCCTTCCCTTGTGAAGTTAATTTTCCCATTTGTGAATATTTTCTTTATAAAAATATAAAACACAAAAATATTTTTCATTTTCTTTTATTAATATTAGTATTAAGATAATAACAAACAATAAAATCAAAATATAAAACATTGTCCATTAATAAAATTCTCATCAATATAATGCTTTCAAACTGAAGCATTATTCAAATATGTTCCCGAATCAAAAGATTTAAAACTTGCCTTTTCTGTCACTAGTGTAGTTCGGTCACCTTTAATTGATAACAAACTATATGAGGGGTTTAGAGAGGGTTGTTCGTGAGGAACTTACGACCCGAAAAGAGAAGGTTTGTTAATAGTTCGCGCTTTCCCGCTCCTCCGCTCCTTTGTGCGGTTTTCTTTTAAAGAGCTACCATGAAACGAGTTGATTATTGGTTTAAGTTGTCTTATCTCATTTTGTCCGTTAATAAAATATGTTGCTTAAAAAACTCAAAAAACCAAAAATAATCTTCTTTTTCCTTTTATCCATTTAATTCTTTTCTTAACCTCTTATTTGTTTAATTCTTATGACGTCATTCGACTATCGTTACGCGATTAAAGAATGCTCATCTTGTAGAGCTTTGTATACTAGAAACTGTGGGTGTTCAAAAGGGAGTCTTGAAGACAAGATTCTTGTTCCCGTACCCGACTCGTCTCAACGACCCCTTATTTTTGAAAAATTTTGTCTCAATTGTGGAGACCCGGTTCATGGTTATTGTCGACAGTGTGCTCTAATACGAAAGACATTGGAGGAAGTTTCTCAAGATTTCCAAGACACTTCCGAGTCATCTGATGACGATACTAACTTTGTTAATGAAAATCAAGAGCCATTCGTTGTCAATCAAGACCCCGGTAAAAATTCTTCACAAAGTCCTCCAGACATTAATCATTGTTGTTACGGGTGTGGTGATTCGTTAGACGATATCTTCTGTCAACGATGTACTTGCGAGTCTTGTGGGAAAGGTGCTCATTATGGTTATAATTGTCCACCGCAAGTTCTGATTATCTCTAATCCGGAACCATGCAACAATCAAACCGTTAATGAGTTCCCACAGACTTTGCCAAGTGTTCGCCCGCATCCTGTTCCGAATTATGTGAATTCTTTCACTTATGATTCCAAACCTAATTTTGTTGATGATTCTCCTAACGTTTTCAACCCACCTCCACAACCTCCTATGTATTCTTGTGAATTTTGCGGGAACGATGCTCGTTATGGTCACTATTGTACACCTCAAGTTCCGTTTATCTATCCGGAACCGTGATACAATCAAGACTTTAATTCCCGCAAGATTTTCATGATTTTCAACAACAATATCTTTGTTGTGAAAATTATGGGGGCCCGCATGAGACTTTTGAATGTCAACCGTTGAATTATTATGAACCTAATCCGTGTTATGATTCTAATTATTCCGGTTATGACCAATTTAATAATTTTCACCCACAACAATACCTTTGTTGTGAAAATTGCGGGTGTCCTCATGAAACTTACCAATGTCAACCAATGAATGAAGATTATTATCACGAAAAAATTCTTGCTATGATCCTATATTCCTTTTAGTTTTGACCAATTTCTTCCCCAACCGCTTCTCGTCATTGATCCTACTCCTCTTGAAAACAAGGTATGGAAGAATTACGAATTGCTTTTCAAGCTTGGAGTGATAATATTCGACAAAAGGAAAGAGAAGAAGAAATGCGGAAGTGCGGAAGAGCAAGCTTCTAAAGATCAATATTGGAAGATTCCCATTTGCTACGATGATGAAGAGGATTATACCATTGCAATCACTCCCGTTTCATCAACCAAGGAGCCCGTTAACTCTCTAAGTATGGGGGACGAGCATCTTGACACTATTCCGGCAACGGAATCGGACGAAGTAATAAAGTCTAGTGTTGAGAACCTTGTCCTGATCCTAAGTGAGTCAGAGGGGTATTTCCTGACAGGTGTGTTGATATGCCTTATGTAACAAACCTACCTCTTGAAGCTTTCAAGAACATTCTGAGACTTATCATCGATTCAACAATGATTATTTTTGAGTGATGACGATTCTTATGAGAACAGCGATTATGTCAGGATTGCATCACACTCCTGTTGTGAGATCGTTCAGCTTAGTGGTGGTGGAGGATTGTTATCCGGAAGTTGGAGGATGATGTTGATATTTTCTAAACAATCAAGACGATTTCCTTCGTGATAAATTGTTGTTGTCAAATCTTCTTACTGCTAACATCGAATGCATGAAAAGATATTCCAACCCCATCTTCTTTTTGATTTTGTGACAATCTTCCTCCACATATTTAACCTTTTCTTGGAGAGGAGATAACCCTTTGTTAATTCTTTTTAACCGATTATGAAACTTTTCAGCTTTAATTAGGAAGGAGATTAGTTGTGGCAGTTAAGACCACTACTCATTTAGTATTCTCTTTGGATTATGAGCCTTTCTTTTCTTTGATGACGATCATATTGAAGAGAAGAGTAGTAGCAGTACCACTACTCATGCTGATTTTTCTCAATATGAATCGTTTATCTTTGATCTTTCTATCAATCCGTTTCCTCCTGCCGATAGGAGTGATTTATATCATGAGGAGTTCACCGGTGAACTTGCTCACATTATATCTCCACCAGAGTATGATCATTTCTGCTTTAAGATTAAGCCCAAGCTCGGCAATCTTACTATGGATGTGGTGGAGGATATTTTCCTAACAAGAGAACCAAGAGTTTATGTGCCTAATGTTTTGCCCACCCATCCCACCCTTAACCTGGATCTGGATTTCATACTTTTTAGTGATTCTCTCTTCGCTTATATTGTATGGATCTTTCTTCCTTTTCTCACGTATCCAGTTGCTCCTCCATATCTTCTCTCCTGTGGGAATAAAGATACCATTTTTGACCCCGACATCCCCATTCATCATTCTTTTATGCCGGGTATATCTCATCGGAGTGGAACTTTCATGAAATTCAATGTTTATCCAAACCACTTGAATGAAAGTCTGATGGAGATTTTATCTTCCACTTGCTCCCCCATGGACCAATGAATTCGGGGTTGAGTCAGGCTCAAGACTCGGTTAACAAAAATAAGCGCTTCGTGGGTGGCAACCCATGCTTATCCATTCTATCTTCTTTCTATTTGCTAATAAGTATTTTTGTTGTTGTGAGGAGGCTCGCCTCTTTCCTTTCTCATGTTTTGTGTTTTGTGGTTTATTGTCCAGGATTGCCCAGATTTTGAAGCCTCTCGTGCTCACGGTTTTGTCCTTCGATCACAAGAGCTTCACATCCTCAGCTTTATTTGGGAAATCCAATATCTTAATCTTATCGACTAACGTTTATCTTTGGAGATACATAATTAACGCTGAGGTTTGCGTAGAGACCCTTCGTAAAACTGTGGACATTGTTTAATTCTAGTTGGGGGGGGGATCTTCAATTTGATTGTGCCTGCAGTCGTTGTTTTCACGTAATCCCGTTTTTACCACCAAAATTTTTGAAAAATACCAAAAAAATTGAAAAATTTTAAAAAATTTTTAAAAACAAAATAAGTGTTTTGTCACAATTTTGACTTTCCTGCTGGGTAGAATAAGAGTAAATTTTGACCCGATCGAGCGTGTTGAGCTCTAGCTTGTTCCTTAACATTTAGACTAAGCGTTCGCGAATATTCGCGAAGAACGAAAAATGATAGAGTTAATTATGAGTTGGATGCTAAACAAGGATTATTTGGAAATCTTAAGAGCTCATGTGTGTAATTTGTCGCTTTTTCTCCCATAAGCTCTTAACCTGATTAATATACGTGCTATTTTTGGAGATTAAACTTAAATCAATAATTTTTATGTAGTATATAGCAAAAATTTTAGCCTTAGTTCAAATTTATACTTAAATTTTTCAAAAAGAAGTCTTCTCTATATCGTAAAAAAAATGATGATATGTTGAAAAATGAAAAAATATAATAAATATAAACTGTGGGCTGATAAAAGTTTGCTGTATCTTGCCGGCTCACAACCGATGTTACAGCCTTCTAAAGAAAGCCCATAGTAAGAATAATAATCCGAGACTGATAAAAGTTTGCTGCATCTTGCCGGCTCACAACCGATGTTGCAGCCTTCTAAAAAGTCGAGGGTTACAATTGCATAAATGTTTAATATTAAGTGTGAATTAATAAATAGATTTCTTTTTGTTAAATTCAAATATGCTTTTGAACTTTGGCTATTCTATTTTATAAGCTATGTGTATACGGAAAACCTAAGAGTTTTTGAAACCTAAGGTCCGTGAGTCCCGATACTAGTCTCTGTGGGGTGTCAAAAGCCTGGTCACTTAACCGCAAGGTTGGGATGTGCCGAGCGAGACGGAAAAATGCTTACGTGGGTGATCTCGCCTTCAAACTTCATTAGTCCGGGTGGGAACGTGAAAATAGTTATTTTGCAAAAACGTTGATCCATGGTGAAATTCAAAATAGCACATACACCTAAAATATAATAATTGTCGGGAGTGAAAAGTTCACAAGTTGCAAATATGAGTAGTGTTAGCATCTTAACTCATATTTAGCGGTGATTTCGTTTTAAGCTTGGTTTGGAATAAGTGAAAAGTCGGGGACGATGAATTTATCCTTTTTGGGGCATTCTCGGATCGAAATGCATCTTGTTCTATGATCCCTAAAAGTTATAAAATAACGAAAGTCATATGAAAAGTACAAAAAAATGAGAAAAATGAAAAATACAAAAATATGTGTAGGAATAAGAGTATATATTTAAAAATGGTAAAGACGGGGGCTTTTCAAAACTTATGAGTCTTTAAATTCCCCTTGACGAACACTTAGCTACTTTTCGAGGTTATTAGTCGAGGGGGATCGAGATTCTTAGTTTTCTAAGTGCTTACTTCATAGCATTGCGTGAGGACACGGCAATATCTTAGTATGGGGGATTTTGGTATGCGTTTAATTACACATACCTTTCACCATTAAAATCGGACTTAAATGACCCAAAACGTACCAAAAATACATTGTATTTGTATGTTTTCACTTATTTTGTGCAGGAAACGGATATCCGACAAAAGGACGAAAAATCAAGCAAAAACGGACAAAACCAAGCACGGAATGGAAAAGCATGGAAAAGCCAAAGTCAAATCGAAGCCAAAGTCCAAGAAAGTCAAAGTCCAAGTCAACCCCGACAAAGTCAAAGCCAAAAAGTCATCAAGTCAAAGAAAATACAACTTTAGGGACCAAATTTGCCAAATCCCAAAGTTGTGTAACAAGGATAAATACTACAAGGACTGAAGTTGTAAAGATGCCATATATAACTTTAGGGGGCCATTTCTGCCAAACCCCTAAAGTTATACCACCAAGGACCATTGTTGCAAAGCACCTATAAACCCTCAGGGACTGTTTGTGCCAATTCCCCAAAAGTTTACACACCAGCCAACACTATTTGGCACTATTCATCATCCCCCTCGACCTTTCCTGCAACAAAACTACAAAACCCATAACTCCCCATCCTTCCCCACACCCACATGGGTTGTTGACACCTTGGCAATCCCCAAGCTTCCAATTCGTCAAGGAAAATGGATGCTCATGATCATAAGACTTGTTGGCTACTCAAAATGGACGGCATAGATGGTGCTTGTGGCTCGCTCACACAACAAAAACACTCTCAATCCCTCTCACAAAGAAAGCACAGGAAAGAAGAGGTCAAGACCCCAAGACCTAGAATCTTCCTAGTACTAGTATAAATAGGTCATCTTGTAAGCCCATGGGGGCAGTTAGTTTTTTAGTTTAACCTAGTGTGTTTTTAAAATCATTTTAAGTTATTGTCTTTTAAATTCTAAGTA
>BQNB010181542.1:0-12583 GCA_026074375.1 Tanacetum coccineum
AAGCAAATCCCAAGTGTAGGGGTATTTGATGAGGTGTCATTTTATACACTATTTCGGGGTCATTTAACCCCCTAAATCATGCAAATATGCCCAGATTACATGCTTAATTGTTTGTTTTCAGGTTTTTAGCAATTGGATGGCTTTTGGAGGAAATACAGATGACTTGGGCTCATTTGGAGAAGAAACAGACAAGATTACGAACCTACACTAAATCTCTTAAAGATTTATGCAAATAGTGGCTGGAGACGGCGTCGCAGGCATAAAGCGACGCCGTCATGATCTATATAGTGACGGCGTCGGGAATTTGGCGATGGCGTCAGGACGTGGCCAACTTAAAGAGGATCTAGAATCATTGATGTATGTTGTCGTGGTGTATATTAAGTGATTATCAAGTTTTACGTTTATTTTTAGCTGACAAACCAAAAAACAACACTCTAACGGGCAATGTACCCGGTCAAGATGTAGCTTCGCTGTAAGTAGAGTGTCAAACACTAAGAGCGAATGTTAGCCTAATATTCTATCAGTATTTTAATCTATCTAGATTAGTCTAATTACTGGTTAAACCTATGATATACATATTTACTAGTGGTAAAAGGGGGGTTTTCAGCCTGAGAGACTGGCACAGGTTTAGTGGTGATAAATATTAATTCTAAACATAATAAACACGAAATCAAATAATCACAAGATAAAGGAGCGGTAAAAGCCAAATAATAGAAAACTATATTAACCATGTTAAATCTGATTAAATGTTGATTTTTTTTGTTTAGTGCAATAGCTACTTATTTCGAGGCGGCATATCATTCTTAAGACTTAGGCGGTACTTCTTCCTAAGACCAAGATACGAACATTCATGTCACGATTAACGCATCCGCATAAAGAATCCATTAGTCTAATTATTATCTATCATAGGGAATTAAAGCAGTGGTGATCTTGTTAATACCCTAGCCCATCGGGACTTTACCCACTTATTGCTTGAAGTTGTTTTATATACCAGTAGTCCACCACCCAAATCATTACTAATTATTTAAGAACATACTAGTTAAAACAATATTGGGTCACCTGCCGGTCCAACTAAGCTCATAATTAAAGGGTAAGGACAAGGTGTCATTTATGATCCTATTGGTCCGGGTATACAAAACACAACATGGAGAGCTATCCCAATATCTAGATTATTTGTTAAGTCTCACTAGACCCAGTCGAATGATAAGTCGCATGTACACGCACATAAACAAGCATAGGCGATAAACATAATTAAACAACAATGATAAATTAAGCAAGCCGAATTAAAACAAACTAAACATTATAATCTTCATTAACATGGCTAATACCCGAGGGTATTAGCCCGCAATCATTGTAATTATACAAACGTGATCTAACAATGAAAATCGAATGATTAAGAAAGTAAGAATTACATGATGTCTTCTATGGAATTGTGGTTGGTGCTTGACCTTGGCTGCTCCTTATTTCTTGGAAAATTCGACTTCATAGTGTATGGTATAGAGAATGTAATTTTTGCACCCTGAAACTTATTTTTGAGTCTCGTATTTATAGTGTCTGAAAAATGCCTGGATACGCCGTATGGAGTAAGGTGCATACGGCGTATGGGGTTAATTTCCTTAGAGTACGCGATAAGTTTAAATCAATCAAGATTAATTGCTATCAATCACATTAACTGCTGATCTTTGACTGACGACCAGCTGGATACGACGTATAGGTGAAGAGAGATATGCTAAATAGGGAATTGAACGTATGCGTATTCTTGTGATGAGCTGGCGTTGATACGCAATATCTTCTTTTTTGGATATGGCGTATGGTAACAGATATGAGTTTTCTTCAAATGTCTTCATTTTAGTTCTAGAATTGCGCCTTTTAGCTTTGTTTTCACAAATCACTCCATAATTACTGCAATCATAAACTTTAAGCAATTAAGTACCAATATCTTGCAATAATTATACAAAAGTAGGTTAGATGTATGTGATAAATGATAGTAAAATACGACATAATTTGATGTTATCACTAGTAAGACTAGAAATAGTGGTAAACAATTGTTATCAGTGACTGAAAATGATGTTTAGACTAAAACTGAACCTTCAACCCCACCATGGTCTTTTGAAAGTTTATCTGATTCTGATATTAGCGACCACCCACCATGGTCTTCTGAAAGCATGAATGAAAAAAGGAATAAAAGGCTGAGTGAGGAATTCTAGTTCAGAAAACTATTATTTGATATTGACTTGACATTTGGCTTAGATTTTAGTCACGAAACTTTAGACATGAAAAATGAGGTCAAAGATGAACAGGAGATGGAAGAGCCTGTGCATAATGACTTTCATCCTCTAATGTATGAAGATGATTTGTTGTAGATAGAGGATCCAATTAATTACCAACAAGATCTTTACCTTGGAGAAGATGAAGCTGAAGAGAATGCATAGTTGTTTGATGTGCCTTTTCTAAAACAAGTTGTTGTAGTTGTTGATGGCGATGCTTCGCTACTTGCTGCTGATGCTCTAGTTGTGCCTCCAGTTATAGTTCTTGACGAACAGTTGGAAAGACCAAACAAGAGGAGAAAGTTGAATCCAGCTTAGGAGGCATTAAAGGCAATGGAAGATTATGGTTTGGGCGTTCATGTTTAAGACACTTTTCTTTTGTTATGGACCATAACTTATGGTACCTCTGTTGTTATGGCACCCATATATATATATATATATATATATATATATATATATATATATATATATATATATATATATATATATATATATATATATATATATATATATATATATATATATATAACTATCTTTGGTGCGTTCACCTCTAGCGGAACGCTAACAAGTAACAACAACATGCGTTACCCAACTATGTGTTCGTTGCAAAAGTACACATGACACATAAAAATTGCATAAGCTGATAAAAAAAGATTGCATCAAACACGGCCAATAAACAAAACTAAACGTCTTAAAGATATACACAACCAGATCCTTAAAACTTAAAGATAATTCAAATACACAGAACATTGCATAAAATGGGATTGATCCATGTAGCTTAATTAATAATTATGAAGATGGCATGGTTGCGTGGTAGGATGCGTTAGGCAGCATTAACCGCGTGTCTAAAGGTTATGTTGTAGGTTGTATGATCTATTCCTTTCTTCTCAAAAACTTTCCATTGCTCCATAACTTCAGGAATTCTAGCCTGAACTCAAAACTAAATTGGTAACCTGAACGTAGAAAAATGAAAAGCCTATAGTGTATAAATGTATGCGTTTAAATTAACATAGCTTATATTATTACGGATAAAATAATACACAAACACAAAGATAAAGTTTATTTCATAACCATTCAAAAACACACGTAAACAAAAGACATGACTGATGACCATAGTTGAGAACAAGATCGATCCACGAACCACCTGACCTTACAACAAAAGACTGCTTAAACTGAATACAACAACATTGATAGAGACCGATAGGGACGACAACGGACAACATGACAAGAAAACCGAAAGCTTCATGAATCACCCTGGTACATAAAGAATGATAAGATCATGGAAAAAAAATAAGAAGGGAATGATCAGTTGTGTGAGTCAGAAGAAGTAACGATTCTTTGTATGGCCTAATATAGAACGAATCACCATTTCCTTCGATACCCAAATTCTGAAACTCTCCATGTATTGGGTTGAACTTTAAAAGCGAGTAATCCGTCTGGTAACCGAAATTATCAAGCTCGATTATTGGTTCTTCAGCATTACTAAATCCAACTAACTTGCCCGAATAAAGGGTGGGAACCCTGGCCATCATTCTATAAGACGTTACAGAATGACCATCTACCTCTAACAGACATGCACAAATAAGTTGGGTCTCACCTACAATGTAGTTTACTGATATTACCAGATACGAGTAGTTGCCTAACTGGGAAATATAAAAGGGGACCATAAGCCACAGTAATAAGTTTTCAGGTATGTTTATTATTTTGAATTGGTGGGTAATCAGATCAAACATAACATAAACTTCAAAATCCATACTAGATTATTTTTTTTATTTTTTTTTTAACAACCATGAACAAAGCTAAAAAACCACAAAAGTCCATACCCACTCCCTATCAGAAATTAATAGGTTCATTATGGATTTTTAACTTTATGGTGCTTATGAAATGTTATAGTTATAGCAGTTGCAACACTAATTCTGCATAATTTGTGTCTACATTACAAATTTCTAGTGATAAAGGATGTAGGGAATGTGGTTAATAGTAGAGACTAATAAATATTAATAACTTAAAAAACTTGTCCTTAATAATACATTTTGTGTATCAACAAAACTTATGGTTACAAGTTGTGCCTCTAGTTATAGTTCTTGAAGAACAGTCGGAAATACCAAACAAGAGGAGAAAGTTGAATCCAACTTAGGAGGCATTAAAGGCGATGGAAGATTATGGTTTGGGCGTTCATGTTTAAGACACTTTTCTTTTGTTATGGACCATAACTTATGGTACCTCTGTTGTTATGAAACCTTTAGCGGAACGCTAACAAGTAACAACAACATGCGCTACACAACTATGTGTGCGTTGCAAAAGTACACATGACACATAAAAATTACATAAGCTGATCAAAACCATTGCATCAAACACGGCCAATCACGGCCAATAAATAAAACTAAACGTGATAGTTAACTTAACCCTACTTTTACCCTTCTTTTTCAAAACGAATGAAAAAGATGTTGCTGAAGAAGACCCACCATCATCCAATAATGCCTCTTTTGAAAATCCAGCTTTACTAATATCCAGAAGTGAACGATCAATGTAACCCACACGTTCATCTATCCAATCACACCCTGTGCTAGAACTACCAACATCAAAGCAACCACTAAAATACACATCCCCATATTTCCAATAATCAAGAGCGTCAAAGTGATCATTAACACAGTCCGTATGCAAAAAATCAGCAAATATTCTTTCCTTGAAATTCAATACTTTTTCTACTTGGTTTAAGAGGGGGTGTTCTTAGGTAGGGGGAACAAGCTTCTTCTTTTTCCCATGACACAAGCTCATCAATGGTCATAGAAGCAGCATCCATTATTAGTTTTTCATGTCTTTTTAGTTTATAGTTGATGTCCTCATGATAATCAACAAAACTTATGTTTTTAAAATAATAGGATGCTAAGTTTTTAGGTAAATGGGCAATATACAAGTTAATTAACCCATAAAACTCAGCCATATCATACATTTTTTTCATATCAAAGTCACATTGAACAAGTGTCAAACCTATTTCCAATGTGCTTAATCATAAGTTTTAGCACAACATACATATGATTACAAATGTTTTTTGCATACTAATGAAAAACAGGAAATAAAAGTTACCTAAATAGTGAAAGACTAAGGTTGATATTTAATCAACATCTTTGAAATCATTGTTAGATGAACCACCAGTTTGTGATAGTTGTGTTTCCAGTTATGGTTCATCATCACACACATCTTCATTCAACCCAATGAAACTAACCAAGCTTCCATAGTTTAATCTACCTGCATCAATTTTTGTAACACCAGCTTTGATGTTATGGCTCCTAACACCTTTTCTTAAGCTCAGTATCTTTGACCTCTTTAAAATTGCTCTCTTTCTATTAAACTTAACCCTACTTTTACCCTTCCTTTTCAATATGAATGACAAAGATGTTGCTGAAGAAGACCCACCATCATTCAATAATGCCTCTTTTGAAAATTTAGCTTTACTAATATCTGGAAGTGAACGATCAGCGTAACCCACACGTTCATCTATCCAATCACACCCTGTACTAGAACCGACAACATCAAAGCAACTACTAAAATACACATCCTTATAGTTCCAATAATCAAGAGCGTCGAAGTGATCATCAACACATTCCGCATGCAAAAAATTAGCATAGAGATTCTTTCCTTGAAATTCAATACTTTTCCTTCTTGGTTTAAGAGGGGGTGTTCTTAGGTAGGGGGAACGGGCTTCCTTCTTTTTCCATGAAACAGCTCATCAATGGTCCATAAAGCAGCATCCTTTTTAGTTTTTTCATGACTTTTTAGTTTATACTTTATGTCCTCGTGATAATCATAAAACTCAAGTTTTTAAAATAATAGGCTGCTAAGTCTTTAGGTAAGGGGTAATATACAAGTAAATAACCCATGACAACTCAGCATATCATACATTTTTTTTCTATCAAAGTCACAAAGTCAACAAGTGTCAAACTATTTCTAGGCTAATGGTATGAACACAAATAAAATAAGACCACCTGGATCTCACATTCTAGTTTATAGACCCAACATGTCAAGCATTTCCAGAGGAACCATACCCTGTTGAGTTAGATAACGTAAAGTGATAAAACTTTCCGTACTCAGACCTTAAGACATTGATGTGCCAAATTTTTTTCAAGAATATGATGTAACATTTTTATATAAAGATTCTACTTAACTAACGAGAAATAAAACTAGTAAACTACCAATACCGGTTACACAAAGTACCAATTAACAAATGTTTTCATGAAATCTTGAAAGCTTTATACATTTATGTCTAGTTATAAAAAAACTTATTCCAACTAGATAAAAAAAGCAAATCAAATACAGACAGACCAATCAAAAGTCAAAAGATTACAACTCTTTTACGTTGATTTTAATTGTTAAGCATGACTTTTTCTCATTACCCGTGTATTGTTACCAAGTTTATGGGAGACCAAATGAAAAATATATTCGTAAATATATTTATCCCTACTAGAGCCGGCAAATAATACCCACCGGTCAACATTTGGGTCAATTGAACTATTTTATTAAGTATAATGGGCTAAATGGACTCCCCCTTTTACTAATAGTGGAGTCATTTATATGCATGAATCACAACGGTTAGTAAACTTATAAGACACGACCATTAAATGCATGCATGAATCACAATGGTTAACATGTAAATAGTGAGGAACCTTTTGGCGGTTGCTAGAGATCTCGTAGAAGTTTGAATAAGAGGCAGACGATTATAAATGAAGCGAAGGTCAATAAGAATACAACTATGGTGAAAAGTGTTGCATTCTTCAGGGAACAACAAGATCAAGATTTGGCTTTGAAAAAAGGGAGTTCATTGATTGTATTAAAAAACTCTAGGTGGTTGTTGTTATTAAGGATTGCTAATGATGTTCCATGCACGGTTACTTATACTTGTTTGGTTATTACTTATGTTTATGTATTAAACCCATGAAAATGGACAATTTTGGTGTTTATTTGCTTCTTTGCATGTTTTGAACATAACAAACTATCGTGATTCATGAACTTAACAAATAGTTTAAGGTGTTATATCTTTCTTGGTGATGCCTAGACTATAGATCTTGGGGTCACTGTGGTGGTGGGTTGAGTGATCAAAAGCTCTCTATAGTTTAGGAAATGTTGGCAAGAAGATATGGTATGGTGAATTGGTGAACTTTTGAGTATAAATTTGTTGCTGTTTGATATGGTTAAGGTGTATCAGACAATTTTCTACCTGTTGTATCTGAGATACTATGAAGTTCTTAAGATAATATTTATACTTTGTTTCTTTGTATGTTTCTAGTTGTATGAGGTCTTTGGGACTGTCAAATCCTCTTTTCTGTATCAAACTGTATGTTTGTTTTTTATTAATAAGATGTTCACCGTTTCACCAAATATATCAAAAGTATTATCATCTTTGGAAGGATCTATATGGAGGATAAACAATGCATCTTAGATAGTGTGCCTTTCAAAGATGAGAAGCTCCCTATGAAGCATTTAGGTGTTCCTTTAACATCTTAGATAGGTGTTCCTTCAACATTATCATCCTCAATAAGGACACCTTTTCCCTTAGCCAAACTAACTTCCATAATTTGCTTTTCAACTAATGAAACACCATTTTCAACGTACACCTAAATCTCTCTATCTCTAGGTACATGCCATAACAGACTAAACACATCTTCCTCAGACATTAGTGGTGTCAATCCTTCATCCAATGATTTCCCAGGTATTTAAAAATAGGTGAGCAATATCCTGCCATCCTTGAAACCTAAGTCCTCTAACAATGAATCATACTCATCTATCGAGAACAATTCACTATCGACGAAGTCATACCAATCTACTACTACATTAGTGTATCTCCTATCCGGTGGTGAGGTAAAATATCTATTGCGGTGGACTTTTAATGTATAGAGGTTTGTGGAAACTGTAGAAGAGGGGGAGGGGGTGAATACGATTCCGTTTAAAAACGTAAAATGTTTTGTATCAAATAGCCGATCAAGTGTGACATAATATGAAGAGTGTTACTGTTTATATTAGTTCAACACTAACTATACATATAGTATCAAAGCGTTTCACAATAACACAAACCTTAGCACAATATTCATATCAATTCATGACACAAACATAATCAAAACTATACAAGAAACACAACACGTAATTAATTTTAAGTTTTGAAAAAGTTGAGCGTTATGGTTCAGATTTTGAAAACTTCAAGTTAAAAGTTTGGAAAAATCGGGACAAAAATAAATGCTGTTTTTCAAGTTTGCAAAAATTTAAATATTTTAATATTTTTTGGTAAGGTTATGAAAATGACAAAATTTATTGAGTATTCAACAGCATGTCGCGGATAAGAAAAAAATATCGATTCATAAAAAACAAAAGTTATAAATTTCTCGTGCAAAACCACTTCTAGTTCGTGATAAAACATAAAAATCAGACCAAAAACATCCTCGTACAAAATGACACTTGGCAGCATTCCAGTGGAGCCGTGCGTCCGCGCGAAATAAAATTGGAAAAAAGTCAGGAAAAAGTGAAATTTTTTGCATTTTTGGCTCATCTAAGTAATTAGCTCAACCAACGACGTAAAGTATTGTTTCAAGTTGATGGAATTATAAACCAACTATGTATCTTTTATATTAAGTGGTAGATATCGCAACTATTGTTGTATATTATATTATGGATGATTGGGATTTGGATGTTACGAGAACACCAACTAGGTTGTTTTTTATGAAAAACCATGAGTTAGTCTAATTTGTGTCTTCTTCATAGGTATGGTCAGGAAAGTAGCTAGCAACATCGTTCCTTATTTGCTTGGACATAACATATTTGTTTGGTTTTACACCAATTATGTATGTTTCCCATGTCTAATCCCTACCCTATATCATTCTTCATCCTAACCTATGGTTTTACTCGAATGAGGGATTTGAGCAATCATATATGTCTCATTCGTAGATTTGGATATGTATATGTGGTTTTGTCGCCCTTGTTGGTTTAATGCTATTGGTGAAAATTACTTAATCCTATTCTTTAGCTTATACAAGTTAAGGAATGAGCAATCACAATTGTCGCGATCATGGATTTGGGCATGCATTTGTGGTTTTATTGCCTTTTCTGGAATATTGGTATCAATAGATATTAAAAAGAATGATTGGTATGTGTTTAATTACACATACCTTTTACCTTTAAAAACGAGCTAAAATAACCAAAAACGGACTTAAAATGCCAAATATATGCTTGTTTTGCTAATTGTGTTGTGCAGGAACGGATAACTAAGAAAAGGACAAAAAACGAAGCCAAAACGACAAAACCAGACTCGGAATGGAAAAGCAGAAAAAGACAAAGTCAAAGTCCAAGCCCAAGTGTAGAAAAGTCAACCTAAGTCAACCCCGACAAACCCGAAGCCAAAAGTCAAGAAACAAGTTTATGACTAAACTTGTAAATTCCCTAAAACTTATTTCAAAGAGAAAAATGAAAGAGAAGGGCGAATCTGCCACGTTGCCAAAGAGATGATACCAAAGGGCGAAACTGCCAAGGTCCATTTTATTGTATAACTAAAAAGGACGCTATATTTCGAGTCAGTGATGCAATTGCAAATATAACCCTTGGGGGGTTGTTTTGCCAAATCCCAAACCTTTAACACCACAAGGACGAAAATTGCAAACCTCCCTATAACTTTGGAGGACCAAAAGTGGCAACTCCCCTAAACTATTACCTGTCTCTTTTATAACCCTTTCCCGCCCTTTTCAAACCCCAACCAATCACGGGTCCTCCTCATCCCTTTTACCCTGTAACCCCAATTCCCCCATGGGCAAACCTCCCCCCTCCTCTCCACTATCTTTCCCACCTAAAAAGGAGCTTTGCCATGTTGGCAATCCATAAATCCACCACATTCGATCAAGGGTTCGGATCAAAGGTTTGGGTACCAAGGCAAAAAGGAAGGGCCAAGATTTGCTTGTTCTTTGCACACTCACAACAAACACAACCCTCTTGTTGTGTCTACAAGAAAGCACAAAGGCTAGAAGACAAAGAGAAGACACAAAAGCACTAGTCGTATTTCTTTTGCTATATAAGCAATGTAAAGCCATTGTGGCTAGGAGTTAGTTTTTATGTAGTTTTTTTTAGTTCAAGTGTAGTATTTAAAATAGTTTTAAGTGTTTTTAAAGTTTTCATGTACTTTTAATTCAAGTCTTAATGAAAATTCAGTAAGTTTTATACTTATGTTCTAAGTTTCATGTGTTTCTTTAAATCTTTAAAGATCTCAATATAAGCTATTCACAAAACCTGTTCAACATTTTTTTAAGAGAAATTACAAAAAACAAAAGCACTGTTGGATTGAAAAGAAAGCATGGATGAATGAGCTAATTTGGAAGGCTTATTGGGTTTTAGCTTAGTTTAAGCTTATTTATAAGCTTGGGGTAGGAATTTAGAGCTTAATTAGGTTTTCAAAATCCTTTTTGAGAAAAGGATCAAAGGTACATTTTCTTTTAACTTTTGCTTATTACTGTAGCAATAAGCTTATTTGGCTTATTTTCTTAGCTTACTACTGTTTTTGTGCTTATTAGTGTTAATTTATGCTTAAGTTTGTTTGTTAGTGCTTTTCATTTCATTGTATGCAATTTACCTTGAAAACTGTCTAAAAGTGCCTATTTCTGTCATAGCTTATTTCCCATTTTTTATGCTTATTAGTTCTGTTTTTACCTTTTTATTGTTTAATATAGTTTAAGTAGTAGTAATCTTTCAAAAATTTCAGGTTAACTTAGCTTTTATAGTTTTTAAAACCACTTTTCAAAAACTAAAGGGGTGTTTGGGTTAACACTAAAAACGGGTCAAAACATGTTCTTGGTATGGGTTATGGTCATTTAGCTAGATTTAGCTTAAGTTTTAAGCTAATTTAAGCTGTTTTTATAAGTTTTTTTTAGTTTGAAAATTGTTTTTCAAAAGTTTTATAAACCATCTTCAAAACTATGGTGTTCAAGAAAGGCTACAAGAGCTTATCTCATAAGCTCTTGTGATCTTAAGTTTTAGAGTCAAAAAAGTGAGTGTTTTGTGTGTTGAAAACCAGCTGTAACAAGCCTTTGGTCACTTGACTTTTTGAGTCAAAAACCACCAAGTTTTTAAGTAGCAAGTTTTAAAAAACCAAAAGCCCTTTTTCACTATCAAAAATCAGCAAGTTTTAATGGTTTTTAAAAGTTCAAAATTGGTGCACAAGTCCTTCTCCTAGTATATTTTAGCTGTTTAAGCTTATTTTCTTATTTTGAGCTTATTTGACAGCTTTTAAAAAGCTGTCAAATAAGCCCCTTGATTTTAGCCTTAATCTCCCCTGGTGCAAAGGGGAGACTTTAAGCTTCCTTTTCTTAAGCTTTTAGTGTACTAAAGTCTAATTTTTTGGCTTATTTTGAGAGCCTATAAGCCCTTAGATAAGCCCTTTCAATTTCAGCCATTAGGAAGCTTATTTGATAGCTTAATTTTAAGCTCAAATTAGCCCCTTCACTGTTTTAGCTTAGTGTTAGTGTAGGGATTGCTTATTTTTCATTCTTGGCTTATTCAGCTATTGTCATAAGCTCATTTGATTCCTAGCAGCTTATTTTGATAAAGTAGTTAGTTTTGAGTGCTTATTTCTCATTTTCTTTGCTTATTTAAGTGCCACAGTTAAGCTTTTTAGCCTTAAGCTTAGTTTTAGTTTCTGTCCAACTTAAGCCCTTTTAACAGCTTATTTAGTTTTAGCATTTAGCTTTGTAGAGCTTATCTAGATTAAGATTAAGTCCCTTTTTAGATTAGTTGTCCTAGTTTAGCTTATTTGTCCACCATAAGCCAAATGACTTAGCTAAATTTTAGCCTTAAGCCCTTCTTAAGCAAACTGTCATTTAAAAGCTTATTTTTAAGCTTATTTAGAGCTTTTCAGAAAAAGTGGTAGTTGAGAAAGTTGTTAAGCCCCACGAGCTTAACAACTTTGCTTCACAAAGTTTTTCCAAAAAAAAAGAGGGAAAGACAAGGGGTGATCCGGGTGAGCAAGACTCGAACCCGGTACCCCTCGATACATTCCCCCTTTTACAACACACATACCGCTGCGCCCTTGGGACTTTTCTGTTATAGTCTCAAGGGCCTTGGTACTTATACACATTTTGGGCTTTGTAGTGTATAAGCTGTTACAGCTTATTTGAGGGCTTATTTATAAGCAATCTTTAGGTTTCTTATTTTTCGTAGGATTGTTAAAGTGTCTAGTATTTTTAGTAAAAATTTCAGAATTTTTTGAAATCATTTAGTATTTTTTACAATTTAATTTCGTTAAAAGTTTAAAAAAATCATAAAAAATACAAAAATTATCAAAAAAATAT
>BQNB010181543.1:0-12582 GCA_026074375.1 Tanacetum coccineum
AAAAAGTACAATTGATTATTCACAGACGAGGCTACCTGTGACTAGGGCCCGGTTTAATTGATTATTCACCGTTAAATGCAGTCGCTTTATACTTCTCTATCATTGAACCTTGTGCATTTTTTTTATACTTCTGTATCATTGAACCCTGTGTATTTTTGAGAAAAAAAATAATGGTGATGAGCGAAATAGCTTTGGTAAAAAATATGATACTGTTAAGAGTAATAACTTTAGGAAGCCTTTTTCTTCACTTGATCTTGGGCTTCTAAAAACAAGTCAGCCCGTTCTTCAAAACTTGGGCCTCCATCAATTTTTAATAAAAGTATGCTACATTGACATTATTAAAAATCACTAATTTATAAAGACTTTGCATTTTTGAGAATGAAATCCATGAACACATCACGTTTCATATTCCCACGAATTTAACCTCACTTTTATTCATGGTTCTGCACATAAATGGTCATTTTTGTTATTTATAGTTCTTTAAAATATGTTGTCAAGTTAAAAATACTTGAAGTTTCATATCTATGAGAGACAATACACATGGAACCAAAAGAAAAATGCAATCTTCATAAATTAGTCACTAATGGCTAGCACATCATGCAACTTCTAGAAAACCTAAAACTGATGCACTAAAACTATGGTAACGTGATGCTTGCTAACGGCTCTGATCAATCGTCTAACAGATTGCGAGTCCTGGAAAGAAGATTGGCCAAACGATATACCAACCCTCCATGCTGATCACACATTGTATAGTTATACTAACATAGTTTCAAAGATCATTGAGAGATATAGTTTCAGAAGTATTGTTACACATACAGTCGTCTTCATCTATGAAAATGATATGAGGAAGTTGAGTTCAGAGATTTTTCCATCATTTTGAGATGGTAGCCGTTGTTTTGATGAGCTCTTTAGTAGTGTAGTCCAAACAAGACATGATATTATTGACTAACATTTCATCCTTTAACTCATACAGTCGATTTGTTCCTTCCATGACCAACTAAACGTAACAATCTTATTACTGGGGCATTTTATCAAACACCTGGTGTGTGTTCATCAAATGATAACAACCTTATTCTTGGGGCATTTCACGAAACACTTTGTGGGTACCAAAAGTATGAAAATGAAACAAAGGCCTATGATACGTACCAAAAGCATGAATTAACTAAGGTTGGTGGTTGGTTTGGAAGGTTTTTGGGTAGTGTATATTACTCACTGACTTTTGAAGTTTTTATTTGAGTTACTTGCATTCCCCGTGGTCTGTCGGGTTAACAAAAATATTTCTTAAACTTTTTTCCCGGATCCTCTCTCTGCGGTTTCGACCCGTATCGGGTTTGATCCCGTGACCAACTTTTCCGCTTGTTTGACCGTTAATTAGACTGAAATAACCAAACTACCATCATACGTGTTTTTTAAATGGGAAAATTCCCAAAACAGTCCAAACACCTAAGGCGCTAACACTCTATAACCAAAATTCTTTTTAGCCAAAATAGCCTAGGGCGAATAGGCAACTAGGAGACTTGTACTTAATATTCCCTAATTTTAAAATGCAAGTACAAAATATTCTTAAGTCGCTTAGTTCCCCCGAGGGCGACTTATTCTTTAATAAAAAAACACACCTGTCAAATTATTTTTAAGTTGGCCAGTCGCCAAGTCACCCTAAGATATTTTGGCTCAAAAATGTTTTTTGGGTTATAGAGTGCTAGCACATATTGCACATGGTCTCTTTTGAGAATTTCCCTTTCTAAATAGTCCCTAAAGTTTATTGAATATCACGGATTTAGTCCATGCGTTATTTAATATTCTTTTCATTATTAATTTGTTATTACTATTTTGTTTTTTTTCTATATTTATTTTTTATATTTTTAATTTTATTATTTTTGACTATTTTTACCCCTTTTTGTAAGTTTTCGTATGTTTTATGCGAACCGTTGTCGCTCCTCAATCAATCTCACATGATCGACATCCTAGCTTCTGTCAACGGGTGCGGTATAGCACATCCTAGACGGACGTATCCTGGCATTACCGGACCCGACTCTCATGAATGTGGCCGCGAAGCTTTCCGCCCTCTTGACCTCGCGTAGATTTCTTGCATATGGTGTGTGCTCACCCGTCGCCGTCGAGCTCCCTCATCCTAAACCTATGGAGTGACAATAACACAAGATGTAAAAATATTAATCGGGTGTGTGCTGACATTAATAATCGATGATTATAAAGTATGGATTTGAAAGAATACTCACATACATCCAAGAGCCACAGGATCTATGGCATACAACACCGATAACGTGGGAGACGATAAGACGTGACGATCTCCGAGAAGGTTCCTCTTGGAGGTTTCCAGACTCATATCTGTAATACACCATAATGAGTAACGCATAAAAGATCAACTAATAAAAACGACAAATCTTAACACAATCACACGCCAAAATGAATACATCAGAATATATATAAGTCATGTTAAAATCGGGAATAAAATAATAATAAATACCATCATATTCGAGTGATAGGGATCGACCGAGAACCATGGCTTGATAACCACGATTCTCTTGGACCGAATCACCTATTTTGTTTCGCACGCTGTGCCGTTGGCAGGGTCATTCCAGAAGTTGATGTAATTCTCGCACTCATCACCGTGGTACTCAACGGGTTTGCCCCGCAGGATACCGATCCCAAATCATAAGCTACCAGTCTCGGTCACATGATACCAAACTCACCCTCTTCAAGGTTGCCTTTTGGTGTTATATGAATTGCCAAACTGAGCCTGAATGTATCCGTCGATTCCTAGGCCATCGCGCGGACTCATATGCGCTCAGTTATAACGTAGACTGCAATCATATACAACCACATTAGAAACAGAGTTAGGAAATAATAATTAATATATTGTATTTAAATTTGTTATATTTATTTAATATTATATAATAAATAAACGAGTTTAATAAATATACACAATTTAAATAAATTGCAACATCTATAATTAAATAAACATAAAGGATAAACTGACCCAAAGAGTGGCCATCAGCCCGGCCTTGTACCCCCGCGTGACCTTCTGCCAAGGAAGGGTAATACAAAGTAAACACCTAATCATCTCCCCAGAAGTAGTTTCCCCACTACTCGAGTAGGGGCCGGTAGGGGACAACCGTGTTATCAAGCTCTACGGTCTTCGAACTCCGATCTCGATGGCCGCTTTTAATAGCGGCCAACCGAGCATCCTTTAATACTTGTTCCGTGTCCTTTTTCCCCGGGTTTCCTGCCCGCTTTCCCATGCCGCCCAAATTGGGCTTCCGCTTTCCTTTTTCTTGCAAATCAGTGAGGATAAAGACATAAAAGTATCAAGGCAGCAAGTTCAATATATGATATCAAATTAGCTTTATTACAATACCTCCAAAAATTCTTACCTCGGTTGATAAGCACCGCGCAACGAATGATGTAGGAGGAGGACGTGAAGGATCCTCACCACCACCAGTGCCCCACCATGTGCTCGTGCAACTCAGCCATCTGTACAATACAGATTAGCGTAACATTAGAAATTCATAAACAAAATAATAAAAGCATGCACAAATCCAAATATCCAAATAAATTTACACATTTAAACAATCCACAACAATTTCATTCATTCATTCATTCATTCAAATATATAAGTGTATTTTGCAAGTTACAACACAAGGTTAATAATCTCTTCTTCACAAGAATAAACCTTCCTCAACACATCACAACCATTATGAGGTCTTCAACATCAGAATCTGCTAAATATCATGAGGAAAGGGGGTTCTTCATCCATCGCTAATATCATCGTCTATCGCCAGGAACAACATGATATCTGCGGTGCGTCACCACCTGATTATTCACCCTCTATATGCAAAACTATATAGAAAGGTACATTAACCAAGTCATTCCCACTATAAGAAAGGTAGGAGATCAAAGAGTTGTCGCCAAATGTATAAATATCCGTTTCGTTCTCATACCACATGACACCTTCCTTTGTTGAAAAAACATTTAGATTAACATTTTTCGAACTACCTTCACTTGGGTTTGAGCCGGATCTTCAGAGGTTAGAAGACTTGTTTAACAATTGTGTTGCGAGAATGATTGATCATTTTCCACCACTCACCAAAGCCGATGATTTGTGTCTAATCCCTTTCTAAAGGGTAATTTCTTGACACTACCATTGTTCGAGAGTCGAACCACTTAACTCTGAACAATGCAACTTTGGAACGACAAATATTTTAATTGAAGAGAGAATCCGCAATTTTACCTTTAACCTTAAAATAGGTAAACTTTGCCATAAAGTCTAATCGAGTCACATGGTCACAACCGGGGTGACGCCGCCTCGTTGACACAGAATATAACTCTTCAAAACTCGTTAACGGTGTAGCTGAGTCGGTTCGTTAACTTGTCTAACCAATAATCTCCTATGTGTTGTGTTCATTGTGTTCATTATTCGGAAGGAATAATAGCTTAAGATCAACGTGTAACGCTGTCATGTCCCACTCATGAGAGCGTTGGCGTAGGTGTAAGCTTGAAGCGTTGGCGTAGGTATAGCCAGGGTTCACCTATGCATGTCCCATACGGTATAAATGGAGTCCACCCGTTTCGTAAATATGATCTCCAATCCATTCATGGGTTTGAATAATCAAATTTCGACATCTTTTGCATCGGACATCTAATTTTCCCTCGCACTATTCACTAACGCGTGCAATGAGCGACGAATTTTTTGGTACATCCGATGTCCATAAAATTTCTCGGGAACCACGCGTTTTTTCTAACCAACTCTTATCAGCGAATACCAATAAACCAGCGTTTTAACTCTACATATAGTTATTACATGAAAGCAACTATGTAAGGCAATCCAAGATGTTTTGTTCACCAGTGCAACTATGAAGGCAATCCTAACCACTCTTTTAATGATACGTCTCATATAAGATGCGTATCAACCGATTACTATTTGAGAATTTTTTGGCAGCATTTCCCCTCAACTCCCCAATATGTGTTTTAAAAGAGACATATTTCGTTATGATAAAGGAGAAACACGTCGAAATCATCTCAAAAAGTAAACCAATTATACGCATTCAAATCCTAAAAAGAGACAAAACATAAAAAAAGCAGTCCCAAAACTGGGGACTTTTCGAAATTAAATTCTAATAAATTAATTACGGACGGTTTTTCTATAGGATATAAAATTCAAACGTGATTTTTCTGCATTTAATCTCTTAAAAAATACCTAAAACAAATCATAAAGGATAAAAAAAAGTTTTTACAATCCCCAACGTTATTAAACCAACCGCTCCACCCCGTACCCAGCCAACAAAAAATTAATTGTTAAACAAAAATAATAAGTATTACAAACCCCAACGACATGTCGCTGGGGAAAACCTAAAGGATAAAAAAAAGCACATAAAAAAACACACTTATTAAACCCGCTGGCCCCACCAAAAACCCCCGCTCCACTGACCATATCCGCCCAACTTGCCCCGCCAAAAAACGCCCGCTGCCACCGCCAAAAAAAAAAAATCATCGCTGTCGTCACGCTACTTCCACACAAATACCAAGGAATTAATATTTTAGAGGATTAAGAGAAAAAGAAATAAACTTTTAGAGGAGGGAGGTGCTCGTGTGTGGTAGGTTATCAGTGGTTGTGGCGATAGAGTGGTGTGGTGTATGTGATGGTGGCGATGAGTGTGTGGTGGTGGTGATGGATGTCGATGAGATGGGTGTTTGTGGTAGGATTTTTTGAAAGATATACAATCGTCAAAATATGTTTATGTTTTTGTTTTAAATCGGTTTTTTGGTCATCTGTGAGAAAAGCCATACCTTTTATATCAGGTTTTTTTCCTCCACGACATGTCGCTGGGAAACCGATTAATACTTTGACTTTGTCAACGACAATCCCCAGCAGACCATCCCCAGCAACGATTCGCTTGGAAAAGCGATTAACAAACTTAAACTTGTCAACGATTAAATAATTATTAGTTAGAAAAACTTTCCCATCGACATGTCGCTGGGACACTTTTTCATTTTGACAGTTTTGCGAAATGACGCGTAATTGTGAAAAAATATGGAGGGCTAAACGAAAAAAACTTCCCATCGATTGACAATATTTTCCCCAGCGCCATGTCTCTGTGAAAGTGTTATCTTATTAAAAATTATGTTTCACTTGTATACATTAATAAATATAAAATTAAATACAGTTTTTATAATTATGTAACTTATAAATATAACTAATTTTTTTTATTATTGTTTAATAATATATGGTTTTCTCGGGTTCAATCGATCGGTCATTCGATCGATTCCATCCGGTTTCATCGTTTGGTTTTCACGTTTCACACGTACTGTTATGGGTTACACATTAGAGGTTCAAGTATGAGCCTTAAAGGGTAACACATTAGAGGTTCACATTATGCAGTAAGTGTACACATTAGAGGTTCAATGTATGAGTTAGAGTACACATTAAAGTTCAATGTATGAGCAGGTGGTTTACAACATTAGAGGTTCAATTTAATGAGTCGTTTGTATCGTTTGCATATCGATATTGAAAACCTCATGATGTATTTAGAAATGGTACTATTGTAGTTCACCGTAACGAGTTACGTTCAACATTGAAGTTCAATGTATGAGTTAGGGTTCAACATTGTAGGTTTCAATGTTATGAGTTTATGTTTCAACATATATAGTTCAATGTATGAGTTAGTTCAACATCATCGTGAGATAATATTGAAGTTGAATCCTAGTGACATGTTCACTTCGGTTATGATACCTACAAATGGTAGGGTTTACACATTAGAGGATCATGTGTGAGCTAGGGTTACACATTAGAGGTTCAACGTATAAGGTCTTGTTACACATTAGAGTTCAATGTATGATCAAGGTTTACACATAAAGGTTCAAATGTAATGACTCGTTGATTAGATTAGAAGCTAACAGCGCATATTTCCATAATTTCAAAGCCCAATCTTATGATATGTTTTACGTTTATAACATTAGATGTTCACTCGTATTTCTTATATTGAACATCATTTCTTAAAACTAAAGTTAGATACTTCCTCTAGAAGCCACAATAGCCGCAGCTCATTTTGAAGAATATTGTAGCCATCGAAAGTGTATTTCCAGTGTGGTTCTACCCACCAAATAGACTGTTCATGGCATGGTTGACAACAAATGGGATGCCGAACCTTGGTATGGTTACGACTTCATAACAGTAAGTCGAAACATGATAACTGTAGGATCCAAACTAACAATATAATCTCACGATGATGTTGAACCCTAACTCATACATTGAACATATAATATGTTGAACCTAACACATTACATTGAACCTACAACTGATAACCGTAACTCGTACGTGTGAACTACAATGTTGAAACCTAACTCATACGAATGAACATATAATGTTGAACCAATAGCTCAAACAAAGAACCTAAATGATGAACCCTAAACTCAAACATTGAACCAATAATGTTGAACCCTAACATTATAGGTCAAAATAAGTTAGGGTTACACATTAGAGGTCAATGTATGAGTTAGGGTTACACAATTAGAGTTAATTGTGGTTTTTTTTTTGTTCAATTTGTATGAGCAAGGGTTACACATTAGGGTTCCACTATAAGGTAGGGTTAACACATAGCGGTTCAATGTATGAGCTAGGGTTACACATAGATGCTCAACCATATAAGGTAGGGTTACACATAGAGTTCAATGATGAGTTTATGGTTCAACAATAAGGTTCCATTATGAGTTAGGGTTCAACATCATCGTGAGATAATATTGAGTTGGATCCCTAGTAACAATGTTTCGACTTCGGTTTATGATGTCAAACATAAAGGGTAGGTAACACATTAGAGGTTCAATGTATGAGCTAGGGTTACACATTAAAGGTTCAATGTATAAGGTAGGGTTACACATTAGAGTTTCAATGTATGAGCTAGGGTTACACATTAAAGGTCATGTATGACTAGTTGATTGATTAGAAGCTAACACGCATATTTCCATATTTCAAAGC
This sequence comes from Tanacetum coccineum, assembly GCA_026074375.1. Lineage (NCBI taxonomy): Eukaryota > Viridiplantae > Streptophyta > Magnoliopsida > Asterales > Asteraceae > Tanacetum > Tanacetum coccineum. Next base: position 7,991 of record BQNB010181543.1, read on the forward strand.
CCATCTTATGATATGTTACGGTTATACCATTAGATTTCAAACGTATTATCTGTAGTAAACAACAATTCGTTATAAACTATCGGTAGATAAACTTCTCCAGAAGCCAAAATACCGCGCGCATTTTGAAGATTATGTAGCCCATCAAATAGTATTTGCCCGTGTGTTTTGACCCCCAATAGACGAGGTCTATGTCATGTATGACAACAAAGTGGAAGCGATACCAATAGGATATGAATACTATCAAAACATAAGTCGACCGATGAACACTATGCTCCCAACACCACCAAAGAACCAATATTGTTTTACCCCTACCTCCAAACATTGAAGCCTAAAAAGTAGAACCCTAAACAAACCTAGAACCTAACCAGGTGTTGAACACCAAACAATATATGAACACTTATGATATAGAGGTTCAACAAAATAGGATCATCGTACTAGAACCTGTGATCCACATGTGAAGTTTCACAGAAATAGTTAGGGTACAGACATTAAAGTTTCAAGTAATAGTTAGGGTTCAACATTATAGTTCAATGATAATGAGTTAGTAGTTTCAACATTATAGGTTCAAACGTAAAGCAAGTTTAATGATGAAAATAAATTAAATGCAATGTAAGCAAGGGACGTATGAGCATTATAGGTTCAACAAGTGGTCCGTACACTTTCCGGTAGCAACTGGACCAAGAAACCGTGTTGTACCTAATCGTAAACCTAATATACAAAACCCTTTTAAAAACGAGGGTGCAAAAAGGTTGTTTAAAAAGAAACCAAACATCATCGAGAGAATGATATATTGAAGTTATCCTAGTGATCGATGATCGAACTTCGGTATATTCGAACATAAGGTCGGGGTTACTATTAGAGGTTCAATGAATGACAAGGGTTTACACATATAAAGGTTCAATGTATGAGCAAGGGTTATACATATAGAGTTTCATGTATGATCTTAGGGTTAATACATAGAGGTTTCAATGCAAGAGCCAGAGGCAAGGAATAAGGCTACTAGAGGGACGATTAGAGATGGATAAGGTAATAAAACATGAAATCGATTTGGTCCTACCCGTTTATTATGATTACATATAGTGGTAGCTAGGAAGTAAAATTTTCAGATTGAAACTATGAAGTAAATTTAGTTAGTATGTGGAATATTGGACCGAAAATAGCCTAAAAACTTAGTTTGTTTAAAAGTCAAACGAACCCCCAGCGACATGTCGCTGGGAAACTAAGCCCAAACCCGAAAATATGTTAACTTATAAACGGGCCAGCCTAATAAATAAGCCTGTTAAGTTTCCCCAGCGACATGTCGCTGGGGAAAGTTGTACAGTTCAAACGCTACAACAATTATGGACTAATTACGCACTAAACTATGAACAAAAGTATCCCCAGCGACATGTCGCTGGGGAAAGACTGGCGGGATAATTTCCCGCTTAGATTTTCGCTGAAATTTTTTATTAAATTTCATGAAAATCTTCCCCAGCGACATGTCGCTGGGGGAAACGTTTCAATAACGTTTGACTAAAGATTCAAACGAGTAAAAATGCCACGTCGTAGTAATTTTGTCGTTTAGGTGGGGCGACTTACCCCCAGCGACATATGTCGCTGGGGAAAAACGCGCTGGGGAAAGGGGCTTTTGTTGTAGTGTTCCATGACCAACTAGACGTAACAATCTTATTACTGGGGCATTTTATCAAACACCCGGTGTGTGTTCATCAAATGATAACAACCTTATTATTGGGGCATTTCACGAAACACTTTTTGTGTACCAAAAGTATGAAAATGAAACAAAGGCCTATGATACGTACCAAAAGCATGAATTAACTAAGGTTGGTGGTTGGTTTGGAAGGTTTTGGGTAGTATATATTACTCACTGACTTTTGAAGTTTTTATTTGAGTTACTTGCATTCCCCGTGGTCTGTCGGGTTAACAAAAATATTTCTTAAACTTTTTTCCGGAGCCACATCTGCGGTTCGACCCGTATTCGGGTTTGATCCCGTGACAACTTCCGCTTGTTGACCTTAATAGACTGAAATAACCAAACTACCATCATACGTGTTTTTTAAATGGGAAAATTCCCAAAACAGTCCAAACACCTAAGGCGCTAACACTCTATAACCAAAATTCTTTTTAGCCAAAATAGCCTAGGGCGAATAGGCAACTAGGAGACTTAACTTAATAATCCCTAATTTTAAATGCAATTACAAAATATTCTTAAGTCGACTACGCCGCTTAGTTCCCACCGAGGGCTACTTATTCATTAGATAAAAAAAAAAACACACCTGTCCAAATTATTTTTAAATTTGGCCAGTCCGCCAAGACACCCTAAAGATATTTAGCTCAAAAATGTTTTTTGGTTTTATAAGTGCTAGCAAACATATTGCACATAGGTCCCTTTGAGAATTTCCCAATCTAAATAGTCCCTAAAGTTTTATTGTAATATACAGATTTGTCCATAGCGTATTTAATAATCTTTTCATTATTAATTTGTTTATTACTATTTTTGTATTTTCTATATTTATTTTTATAATATTTTTAATTTTATTATTTTTGACTATTTTTACCCCTTTTTGTAAGTTTTCCCGTATTTTTAAACAAATTATTTCTATGTTTTTTAATTTTTTTATGTTTTTTACGCTTTCGTACGTTTGGTGTGTTTTATACGTTTTTTCCGTTTTCGTACGTTTTCATCCGTTTTGGAACGTTTTTATAAGTTTTCCTCCGTTTTTATACGCTTTTTTAGATTTTTCTAAGTTCAGTTTTCACCCATTTCGTACGGTTTTTGTCTGTTTTGTACTTTTCGTACATTTTCATACGTCCTTTTAACGTTTTTCTAAGCTTTTGTACATTTTAAAATTTTTAAAACGTATAAAAATGTTTTAAGACGTATAAAAAGCACCAAAACGTAGGAAAACGTATAAAAGCGTACGAGAACATTCAAAAACGTATGAAAACGTACCAAACATAGAAAAAATATATGAAAACTAATAAAAACGTATGAAAACGAACAAAACCAGACAAAACGTAGAGAAATTTGGAAAAACGTAAGAGATCATATGAAAACATATAAAAAGCGGACGGAAACGTATATAAACGGATGAAAAAGTACGAAAACGTTCAAAATGTATCAAACGTACAAAAATGTAGAGGAACGTAAAAAAGGTAAGATAACTTAAAAAAACGTATAATTTTTTTTCAATATTAAATAGAAATAAAATAATAATATAAAGTTAAACAAACAAGAAATAAAAAATAAATATAATTAACGCATAGATTAAACTCATGATATCTAACAAACCACATTGACCATTTATGAAACAATAATGGGGGTATTTATGTCATTCACTTCTTAAACCAGCAATTAACGGTCAAACAAACGAAAAAAATTTGTGAAAGGACCAAACCCGATACGGGTCGAAACCACATGGATCATTTATGCAATTAACTCTTTTTATCTTTTAAAAGTTTAAACTTAAATACTTTTGTTTGTGTTATATAACGTCTAATGAAAATTATATCAAAGAAAATATATTTAAAATCTAATCCATTCATATATTTTGCATTAAATTATATATAACACAAAAGATAATAATTAAGGTCAAAGTTGCAAATAAAGACCTCTAAAGTTAACGCTGAACAATTATGAAACTAAGAGAAGAGATCATATATTTGATTGTTTGTATATGAGATGGGCTTTATTATCACAGCTCATTTACTATTGGGCCCGAATTTTAGCCCCTTCAATTGCTCGATTTGTTATTGTAAATTGTTATGATGTTCAGGGATGTTCATCGGTTCGGTTATCGTGTTGTTTGGTTCGGTTAGTTCGGTTAATTTTTTTTTAAACCGAAAAGTGAACCGAACCAAATTAGAATTCAACCGAACCGAACCGAAAATCGAATTTGAATTTGGTTCGGTTTTTGTGTTGACCCGAATAACGCGAATTACATCATTCATATTCTTTTTAAATTAAACTATATAGACTTTTTAGCAAAAAAAAAAGTTATTTCAAGCATAAAAAGTGTTTTTTCATATTATGGTAAAATTTTAATGATCTTTATATATATATAAATATATAAAAAATACATATTTATATAAATTCATTTTTCGGTTTAGAATGCCAAACCTATATCCAAACAGAAAACCGAATTTTTAGTTCGGCTCGATTATGGCGAATTCGATTCGGTTATAAATTCGGTTTGGTTTTTTCATTTCGGTTCCAGTTTTCCGTTTATTCAGTTAGGTATCTAAAGAAAACATAGTCTTTGATGAACTAGCTTGTAAAACACATACAAGCAAACATCATTCAAATAAAAAGGTAACAAAAGTTGGTATTATGAAGAGTTAAGAAATGGTAATCAACACACGCACGTGTGTTATAGTCTTCATCTCTGAAAGGAATGTTGCTATAGTTTCACACATCTGATCTGCCTGCCATTTCCTTTTCCTGGGTTGTAAAAATTGTTCACTCACTACTACACAATTTGCTATAGAGCCTCTTTTTATAAAAAAACGGGCTTGTCAATCATTTCCATCCATCCCAAAAACATAAAACCCGGTTATAAAATGAAAACACCGGGCTCTAATACATCCAACTAATA
>BQNB010181545.1:1872-12582 GCA_026074375.1 Tanacetum coccineum
TGTGCTTATGAAGTCTATTTCGCAGCCAGGGTCAAATGATGTGAAGCGAATAAGATATAAGCAAGCGCATGAAGCAGCAAGAAAAGATGTGGAATGAGCGTTTGGCGTGCTAAAAAAAATGGGCTATCGTAAGAACTCCTGCACGGTCTATGAGTCTTAAAAGGATTACACATTTGATGTACACTTGCATCATATTACATAATATGATTCGCAAAGAAAAAGGAAAGGCAATCTCTCTCGATTTTTATCCGGAGGAACAACATCGTGAAGATGATCCCGTAAGATCGGCACAAGATAGGCTATGAGTTATCAGAGAAATACACGACGAAGAAACTCATCTCAATCTTAAAGCTGATCTAGTAGAACACATTTGGCATCGAACAAATGCAAACTAATTTACTGTAATTTTTTATCTTCCGTAATTTTTTTCCCGTATTTTCTTCCGTGTATTTTTATTTCCGTATTTTAGTTTGTAATGTTTAATTATTAATGTAATGTCTTTTTTAAAAAAAATTTGTTCGGTCGCCTGTGCGGTCACCACTACGAGTGTTTGGTCACTGTGTGGTCTAGGAGAGAGAAAGCTGAGTTGGCGTTGACGTGGCGGTGTCCTCTACGGTTACCACTACGTTTAGCCTTAGAAAGTAATGGTAATTGGTTTTTCCTACCTCGTAGCCTAAATCAGCCATAACGTTATCCATCTCTTCAATATACACCTCATTAGATTCGACCAGATCAATAATAGTTACCTTTATTAGAATTTTTATTTCGCCATGATCGGATTATACATCAACATCCCTTTATATATGAATGAGACTATGACTAACTATAGTAACATCCTACCATTATGGGATATGACTCAAATCACAATTAATACAATCACATCAAATCTTAACGGATAAGACTAATGATAGCTAATCACAGCGAGATAAGACTAATGACAGCTAATACTCCCCCGAAGTTTGAGCGGGAGGTCTTTGAATGTTCAAACTAGAATCTAACATCCCAGAAATAAGCAGTGGGGAGACCCTAGAAACAAATATCTCAGACTGAAAATCTGGAAGGGACATGAAGCACACGAACTGACAGTGACGCAACATATTCTCGGAACAAGAAATGAAAACATTCTCAGATGATTTATTACGCTGATGCTGCACAGGATTAGTAGACAGATACACAGCACTGACATTATTACAATAGACAAGAGTAGCAGTAGAGAGAGGAGTATGAAGTTCAAGCAACAAATTCCGAATCTACGCAGTCGTAGCAACAACATTCGCAACACCTCGATATTCTGCCTTAGCACTAGAACGAGACAATGTAACTTGTCGTTTGGCAGACCAAGACAAAAGGTTATCACCAAGGAACACACAATAGCCGGAGGTAGACCTACGAGTAACAAGGTAACCAGCCCAATCAGCATTTGTATAAGCAGTGAGTTGACTAGTGGATGAGACATGAAGCTGAAGTCCATGGTCAATAGTCCCACGAACATAGCGCAAAATACGCTTCAAAGCAGTAAAATGTGGATTACGAGGATCATGCATGTAAAGACAGATCTGCTGCACAACATAAGATATATCCGGGCGTATGAATGTCAAATACTGAAGGGCACCTGCAAGGCTTCGATATAAAGTAGGGTCGCTGACAAGGTCACCATCAGAACCGAGTTTGGACTCAGTGTCCATAGGGGTCTTGCATGGGTTACAATGTTGCATGTGAGCGCGCTCAAGAATTTCCTGTATAAATTTAGACTGAGACAAAAACAATCCAGACTTCGATCGCTGTGCAGATACACCAAGGAAATAATTAAGAGAGCCTAGGTTAGTCATAGCAAACTCACTATGAAGTAATGTAATAATGCGCTGTAAGAGAGCAGTAGACGAAGCTGTGAGTATGATGTCATCCACATATAAGAGCAGATAAGCAACATCCGAACCCATGTGATAAACAAATAGTGACATATCAATTTTACTATGATAAAAACCGACACGTGTAATAAAGCTAGCAAACAGCTAAAACCATGCTCGAGGAGCTTGTTTAAGTCCATACAAAGAACGCTGCAAATGACAAACATAATCAGGGTGGGCAGAATCAACAAACCCTGGTGGTTGATGCATGTAGACTATCTCAGATAACTGGCCATGAAGAAAATCATTCTTCACATCAAGCTGATGAATAGGCCAATCATGTGTCACTAAAAGACTCAAGATAGTATGAATAGTAGCCAGTTTGACGACCGGGCTAAAGGTCTCATCACAATCAATCCCCTGTTGTTGACTGTGACCATTCATAACCAATCGAGCTTTATACCTATTCAACAAGCCATCTGCATTAAACTTATGCTTGAAAAGCCACATAGATCGAACAATATTAACATTAGCTGGATGAGGCACAAGAGCCCACGTTCTGTTAGAAATCAAAGCATTATATTCATCTACCATAACCTTATGCCAATTAGGGTCACGGAGAGCATGTAAATGAGAGCGAGGAATAGGCGAAGTAGTGGTGGCATGACAATTCATATGCGCAAGAGGTTTTGAAATTCCAGCTTTTGTACGGGTGACCATATGATGAGTATTGGTAGTTGAGGCGTTCCCATAAGCAGTAGCAGCAGGTGAGGTGATATGGGTATTCGGTGTTGAGCTAAGTGTAGTGGGCTCGTGAGTTGAAGATAAAGGAGGGATCGGCATTTGTTGGTGGGTTGCTGGAGTACGAGGGGTAAGGGGTGGTGTAGGTATTTGCGGTTGGCTTGAGGCGATTGGGAATGGATCGTGTGATAGGAGATGTAGGCCATGGCAGTTGTGAGGTAATTGGTGAATTGTTAGGATGAGTAGTTTGTGACGTAAGTGGTGTCTGTGAGGGGGTAGCAAGAAATCGTAGGATGGGGGTGTGTCGTGCGTCATGGACCCAAAAGGGAATTGGTCTTCATCAAAGATGACATGTCGGGATATTATGATTTTGTTGGTTGAAAGGTCAAGGCAACGGCACCCTCGATGTAAAGTCAGGTAACTAAGAAAGACACATGTTGTGGACCTAGGTTGAAGTTTATGATTAAAGAAAATGTGTGGATAACAAAGTCATCCAAACACTCGCAAATGATCATATGTGGGAGGTTTGTTATGAAGCTTAGTGAACGGTATCTTATTTTTGATGGCTGGATGAAAAAGATATTAAAAGTGAGCGGACCATGTTTAGGGCTTCCACCCATATGATGTCGGTAAATTTGTGCTGAAATAGTAAGGTGCGGTAATGGGTTGTTAAGGTGCGTAAGCATCCGATTCCGATTTCCCATTTTTTGAGAAGGTTTTTGGACAAGAAAAACCCGAAACTGCATGCCATTTGGCGAAAAAGATTGTGAAAGCAGGTAATTATCATACTCACCTCCATGCATATATGCAAAGCCTTAATATCAACATTAAAATGTTTATTCACATATACGCGAAAAGTAACAAAGGTATCGAACAAGTCGGATTTATAAAGCAAAGGATACACCCAAACATAATGCGAGAAGTGATCTAAAAAATAGCATAATATTTAATGCCACTTTCACTTGAGATGGGGGATGTCTACAAATCAGAGTGAATAATATCAAATACAGACCCAACATTCGACTCAAAACTGTAAAAAGGAAGCCTAGTGTATTTGCCTAATTGACAAGCATGACACAAAGCGGGTAACTTTGTTTTATTATATGAAATAAAACAAGAAGGCTCTAAATGACAAAGCACATCTTCAATCAAGTATCCAAGGCGTCTATGCCACGTGGTGGGGCTCAATGAAAGCAAAGCAAAGGTTATGGTAGAGGATGGTTGTTGAGTGACAGGGTATAGATCACCGGTACTATCACAGCGGAGAAGAAGCCCGCGGCTCTGGTAATCCTTTACAGAAAATCCATAAGCATCAAAATCAACAGACACATTATTGTCACGAGTGAATTGTCGAACCGAAATCAAAATTTTAATTATATTAGGTTTGACAAGAACATGATGAAGGTGAATGGGTTTATGTGGTGTATGCACAAGGCTATGGCCCGTGTGAGTCACGGGTATGGGTTAGCCGTTGCCAACAAATACAGATTTATACAAGCTTGGATTGCTAAAAGAAGTGAGCATACCTGTGTTCTCGGCTAGATGAGAGGACGCCCCAGTATCCATGTTCTAATTTAGTTCTTGTAGAGTCATCGTTTGGAACACTTGTAGATACGAGTATGGATGGGCCTGCTGGATTGGTATTTGGGCTGGCTGGGGCTGCACTTCGGCCGGCTGAATTGGCACAGAAGACACTAAATTAGCTTGAGGGTGTGTCATGTATGATGCGGGCTGAGTAGGTGATGGACAATAGTATCCAAGTCCAGACTGAAGAAAACATAACCCAAATTGTTGGGCTGGGCCGAGTATAGGGGTATAGGGTGTGAAATGGATTCGACCATGTTGGATTGTTGGAAGTTAACAAAGCCCATGTTGGGTGTAAATGGATATGATCCATTAAAGTAGCTTAATAATGCAACATTATACTGATTGGTAACACCTTGAGACGTGTGAACAACGGGTAGACCAATTGTGTTATTAGTAACTTGTCATGATTGGCCTTAGAAGAAAGTAAAGCGACAACACTTAAGATAGCAATAGAAAGGAAATAATGCAAGCAAATGATAGCAGCAACAGGCAAGCCACAGACAGAAAAAAAATGCAACGAAAGATTTAAGGATTTTCAATATACACCTCATTAGATTCGACCAGATCAATAATAGTTACCTTTATTAGAATGTTTATTTCACCATGATCGGATTATACATCAACATCCCTTTATATATGAATGAGACTATGACTAACTATGGTAACATCCTACCATTATGGGATATGACTCAAATCACAATTAATACAATCACATCTAATCTTAATGGATAAGACTAATGACAGCTAGTCACAGCGGGATAAAACTAATGACAGCTAATAGCCTTACCGATTCTACCTGACCACTTCCTGAAAACACCATTATGATGAACCCTCATTATAAACATAGAATAAATTGCAAAAATGGTCCTTTTAGTTTGGCAAAATTGCAGATTTGGCCCGTCAAATTTTAAAATTGCAAAAAACGTTCGTATTTTGAAAGTTTGGTTCCACTTTTGGTCCTTGGTCAAACTGAAATGACCAATATACCCTTATGTTCCTTTTTTTATTTTCTCTTTATATTATTATTATTATTTTTAATTAAATTAAATTTTTAAAAAATAAAAACCAAACCAGGTTTATAACTAAACCTTGTTCATCTTTTTTTTCATTTTAACTTTCATTTCATTTATATCTTTTTTTCACACCTCGCAGATCCACACATGATTAAACCTTGTTCATCATCATCATCTTCAAATCCACTGTCACCCCATCTAAAAACCACCATCACCCCTGTGTTCGATTCATACCACCAACACCCCTGTGTTTGATTCATACCACCATCACTTTGTCTTCTTCCTAGTACCAAGTTTAAACTGATAAACCCAAGTTATTTCAAGATCTGTTATTTATCAGTCCATCAAAACACTGATAAACCCAAGTTATTTCAAGATCTGTTGTTCGTGGGTTTTTTCATTTTTGTGACTTGTTTTTTAAGATTGTTGTTGGATGATTTGATTGTGGGTTTGTATGTCGTGGTGATGAATAGATCTCGATATGGTTTTTTTATGACGAGGTGATGAATAGATATGGGTTTTTGTTATGGGGGTAGTGACGTGAGATTTTATGGATGGATTTTGGGGTAGTGACATGTAATCGAAGATAATCGAGGATTCCTTCGTGAGCTGATCATGTGGTTCAAAGGTGTTCGCCATTATTGTTCATCAGATCTGGTCTCTTTTCATCATCAATATTTTTTTTAGTCATGTGGATATGGTCTCCTTCTTCTAAAGATAATTGAGGAAAGAAATTAAAGGGTGTTCGACTGTGTGTTTGTGTGTGGTGTTCGTAGTATTCATAGTATACATTTTATTAGTTTGTGTGTGGTGTTCGTAGAAATGAAATAATAAACAACCTCACACTGAATTTGTGTTTGTGTTTGTATTATTTGTTGTTTAGAGAAAGAAATAAAAATTGGCGGCTGGGTTTATGTAAAGAGAAAGCAAATAGAGGATTTTGGTTATGATTGTTTTTTTTTTGTTATAAGGACCCGTATTATGATTGTTGTGTGATTTATGTGTTTTAATGATATGGGTTGGTGATGGTGAAAACTTTTGTTGTGAGCTAGGATCTGGATTTGTGAAGGTGATGGTGATGTTGGGTGAAAAGAGAAAAGATAAATGTGTTATTTAAAAGAAAAAAAATTAAGAAAAAGAACACGAGGGTATTTTAGTCATTTTAGTTTGACCAATGACCAAAAGTGGAACCAAACCTTTAAAATAGAGATTTTTTTTGCAATTTCAAAATTTGACGGACCAAATATGTAATTTGGCCAAACAAAAAGGACCATTTTTGCAATTTCCTCTAAACATATCAGATCTATTAGTTGACACAAAACCATGAACCATCCAATACCATAAATTTTCATTACATAAAAAGAACATTACACAGGCGCACCAATATACATATTAACAAGATTATAACAAAAACTGACCATATTTCCTCTTAGCAGAGTTGTGAAGCTCCGACTCATCAATCGGATAATAGTTTTCTCTTCCTTGCCAAAATGTAAAATCCATGTTGCAATTTTTGTTAGCTAAAAAATAAATTTAGATGTGTCTGACATGCAATTAGGGTTTTGGGACAACTTTACAAGTAACGTTTGGGGACGAGAAAAGAATAGAGGGAAGTGACATATTATTATTTTGGCACGAAATTTCGATGGGACATGCATTATAGGAAGCCGCATCAACACTAAAGAAGCAAAAAGACTTTTATGCCCTCACGTGAAATGCACGTAAAGGAATTAACTGATATTATTTAACACTCGTTAGTAAAAAAGAACGACATACGATTCAAAAATTGGAATTTAGGACGAAACGAGAATTTTTCGGAAAATTAGACGACACTTAATTTTTGAGTACAACTTCATGGACGAACGATGTTTTTAATCTATAATTGATTATGTCATATTTTTTTGTCACTTATTTGTGAACGAGACACGTTTGCTTGTTTGTAGGCCATTATATATACTGTTTAAATAAAAAAATAGTATGTTCCTAATGGTAAATACATTATAAAAATTTATACAAAGCCGGCATGTCTTAATATCCTATTTAATAAAATGCGCAATCAATGACTCCTTTCTGATGACCGAGTTGAACTCGCGCAAACCCTTCATATGCTCCGCCGGAACCCCGACGATATAAAGCATACCCCTACCCCGTTTGTTATGGTGTGGTTTTTTGTATCTCTCTCTCTCAACAAGACACGTAGCATGGTACGTGTCTTCTCCTCCCTCTTCTCCTTAAATAATCATCCTCCTGAATCTCAAAATTTTTAATTGATCATCCTCCTGAATCTTAAAAATCTCCACCGCCTTCATCATCCATCTGATCCATCCACCAAAAAGAAAAGATATCCTCTATTACCCAGATCCATAACTCTCTTCGATGTCGCCGACCTCTTCATTGCCGCCGTTCATAGTGTGTGGTGTTGGTGGTCGGTTGGTGACGTTGGTGTTTGTTAGCCTGGGTTTGAATCTTATATCTCCGGATGTGTGTGGAATTATTGAGTTACAATCTCTAATTGAAAGGTATATTCAAAAGATTTAATTTTCAAATTAGGGTTTTGTTATTGGGATTTGTTAATTTTGGGACTTAATGAATATATTTTGGAACTTCTGTATGCGACTTATGTTAAATTGTCCCTGGAGTTTTTATTCCACATTTAAATGATTGAATTTGTTTAGTTAGGGTTTTATGTTTCTATCTTAGGATTAACGTTTTAGGGTTGTTCTTTCTTACTGCAATAATAGATGGTGTGCATCTTTTTTAAGGTGTTTTGTAAAGGGGGCGTTTGATGGCTTATCAGTTATTGTCGATGAGTTTTTTTATCGTAAAGAAGAGTTGTTAGGGTAATTATTGATGGTGCATCGTGTGAAGCTTTGTGTAACACCCACATATTTGACATATTGCAGCGGAAGCTAATTTGGGGCATTACTTCATGAATCAACAATCATAATCATTGAAAATGACTCAAAAGAGACGTTTTGGAAAATTTAGTTATCATTCAATAATATATCAGAGTTTTACAAAAGAGGTCCCAAAGTACACTGAAAACAAAAAGTTTGAATGATAAAAAGTTTAGACGTCCTCAAGTCCAATGCTACTCCGTGTCATAGTTGCTCAATTACCTGAGATAAACATGCTAAAAGGATCAACACAAAGGTTGAGTGAAATTCACAGTGTTTGCAATGTAATAGTTGAATACAAGTCAATGTAATAGTAATAATTGCAACGAATACAATTATCATGGTAAACAATATTATTGCCCTAAGCTCATGCAACCAAACATTAAACAACCGAAGATCATTTTAAACGTCTGAAGGAACAACTGTCCTTAAGGAAAGGTAACTTGCCAAAGTTACCCATTGTTCTCAAATATAGTGCGTTTGGTTACCCCATGTACGGGTACACCAACGGGAGTCGTCACCCCCAATAGATCTTCCACAATATTCACGTCACAAATAATCGCAAGTGACTAATGGTTCATGATTAAAAAATAGTGGCAGTGAAGGCAAACTTAGGCAATAATATATTAGGATATCATATAGTTGGAAAAATACTTGTATTCATGGTTTATAGCATGTATCTCCCCACGAAGTTTGGAAAACAAGTAAAGGTGGGACTATGAACTCACCTTATCAAGGTAGTTGATTGATTTGGAATTTAATTCAAATGGGAGAAAACGGCCTCGTCACGCAACCTGGAGTAATATGTCAAGTCTTAGTTTGATATTTCAAAACTTTATTCATAAAGTTTAACGTAAATGATTTTGGTTTGATAGTTCATGAAAACATCGTATCACTGTTCGGGCTATCATAATCCAGAGGTCATGTAGTAAACGTTTGAGGAGTTAGGACACTTTAAATCGTAAATCCAGCAACTCGTTAAAACGTCTACCCAAATGAAACCCCTCACATGAAACTCCCTAGTAACGTGATAAGTTATAGATTAAATGATAAGATTTTATCTTTTTAAGTTTCTTCAAAAGCTAGCGGATGATAATTTATGTTAAATATATAACATAATTATTTTATAGTGTTTCGATCGTAAATGAAACGATAAATATGTCGGGTTTTAATAAAATCAAGTCTTATAATATTTAAATATATTTTTATAATTAATATAAAAATATTACATTTTATACCCTTGAGAATATAAAATTGACAATATATACTCTTGGTATATATTGATTTACAATTTAAATCCTTTATATATAATTTTAAAACATTCAACCCTTAACTTAGAAAGTTGGCAAAACAGGCCCTTGTGGTGTAACTTTAGTGTAATTACAATTTCAGCCCCTCTAGTTATAAGTTTTAAGAATTTTACAATATATACCTCTTTGCATGAAACGTTTTGAATTTCTTGTCCAAAAACCATATACTTTGTATTTTTTAAATCCAATTTAGTTTTGCAGCATTTAGCTTATCATAATAAGCTAAAATAAGTTTGGTTTTATAGTTTTAACAAGCTTATAGCTTGTGAAAAGAGCTTATGAGCTCGAAAATCTAATTAGGGTGCGTGTGGCTTTAAAAATAGGATCCAAAAGCTTAGAGATTTTAAGGTTTGTTTTAATGCTTATAAAAATGATAGATTAGCTTATTAAAATAGTTTTTAAGACTAGCTTTTAGCTTATAGCTTATTAGGGTTTTGAAAGAAGGGTTTTAGGTCATAGTTTGGTTTAGGAAAACTAAACAAATGAGTTTGTGGTTCAAGAACTTATACAAGTAACTTAAATAAAGTTTATACATAATCTATAATGATACAAGAGCTTATGGAACAAGTTATAGGACTTACTAGCACACGAAATGGGTGAAATGGGTCGAAATGAGCAAAAACAACTTGAAAACTTTCAAAATGAATCTAGAGACTTCTTTCTTCTTGTTTCTTGGCTTCTACTTGTTGTAAACTTTCTTCTTAATCTTCCTTGGACATGTTTAGATCAAGATTTAAGTATGTGTTGAGTTTTAGAGATGAATTGGAAAGTATGTATGTGTGCGAGTATATATAGGGCTCGAGATGGAGTAGTGGCCAAATTTACTTGGAATGGTGGCCAAGTTTACTTGGTGTGGTGGCCAAGGGATAGATAGGTGACTATGGAGAGCCAGTATGGAGAGGTGTAAGGTGGTGGGGTGATTTCGGTTACCAAATGAGGTGATGGAGGTGGTTAGGTTCACTATGGTGGTGACAAGGTGTTTTCTTGGAGTACAAGGGTGCAAGGAGGTGATGGAGGTGGTAGGGTGGCTGCTAGGTAGTGAAAAGGAGGCTAGCAAGGTGGTGGATCATGGTGGTGTAAGGGTGGATGCTTGGTTCGAGCTTGGTTTGAACTAGTTTAGGTGTTTCAGGTCAATTAGGGTTTTTAGATTAGGGTTTTGGATTTAGGACGTGCTAGGGTAAGGATTAGGGAGGGAAATGTGATTAAATATGATGCATTGGATTGCTTGTACTTAGTGCTAAAGAGGTGGTATGAAATTCCTAAAGAAATGGAGGGAAAATAAGCTTATTTAAATTCGTGCTTTAATGGGTTGTAC
>BQNB010181546.1:0-12582 GCA_026074375.1 Tanacetum coccineum
CATCACCAACTTCTCTTTAGAAAGTATGTACTAGCTGAAGACACATGTGCATTCTTTATACAAGTCATGGTCCACATCTTTATAAATATGTTCAATACCTGAAATTACAAACAATAGTCATTTTTCTTTATTGTAAACTATGATACACATATGTACATTCTAAACACATATGCAACAATCGAAACATGTATGTACAATTAAAAACATATATGTACAACTAAATATATATATACACACGTCTTTTCTTGAATCTATGCGGACATTAAAACATATATGCACACCACTTTTTATTAATTTAAAAAAAGTAACAAACACATATCCAAATTGTAAAAAAATATGATCAGTTTCACTTTTGCAAATCTAGAGAATGAAACGAGTCATCATCACACAATAAAGTTAAAAGATAATTTACAAACAAAGAAAAGCCATGACATAAAACTAATTACTAGCACTTGTAAGTTGTAAGTAACCAAACTATTTTTTCCCAAAATTTGAACTATCATGACGCTACAAAAATAATCGCTAACGCTGATCAATATTCCAATCATAACTGCTAATAAACCAACTAAATCACATTCAAACTCAAAAGATTTTAACTTTTAATTCAAAAAATAAAATGGGACACGAATAATGAAGCCCATAACTGATCCATCAAATCTTTACCTTCTTATGTGGTGTACAGGATTTCTTATTTTTTATATGCTTGTTTTGAAAGGTTAGACTAAAAAGATCAATTACAAAACATTGATACATACCTTATCATCATATGAGATAATCATCAAGGATTTTCGAACCCATCGATGATTTTCATCAAGGATAAATCAAAATAATATAAAGATACATACCTTATCATCATATGAGATAATCAGATATTCAGATCGATGGGATGGGGCAAGAATAATATGATCTCCATTGTGTATGCTTCGAATCTTCAATAACTGAATTCTTTAATTGTGATAAAGAAACAATGGATTAGTTTTTGGTGACGTATGAAAATTAGAGAAAAATTGGCTAGGGTTATTTTAAGAGAGAACTAATTTTTGATTTTGTTCCAGATTTGAATAAAATGAGGAATAGATGTCAGACGGTTATATGGGAAAAAATTAAAACAAAATTCCATTAATACCCTTTAAGCCTTTTGTTAAATTGCAAAATAACACCTTTTTTTTATTTAATTGCAATTTTGACACTTTTAATCATAGCCTTTCATCATACTCATCTAATGGCCCAGATTCATTTTAATAGTTCTGTAAAGTTCTGCATCTAAAATGAGTTATCAATATAATACTTCACTATATATATATATATAGTGGAATTTTCTTTGCAGAATCACTTTTTTGTACAGAACCTACAGAACCAGCCTTTTTACTCATAATAATGCATGATGTACATCATATTAATGCAGGGTGTCATTTTTGTAAATATCCACTACTTATTTTAGAAAAAGAAAATAAATTAAAATGTGTAAAGGGCAATAATGGAAATTCAAATGATAGTTTTTTCTATAAACCGTCCCACCTTTTTAGGTATATCACTTAACTGTCGTCTCTTTTATTCCAGATCTCAAAACCCTTCAATATTGCCGCCGTCTCCCATCACTCTTCCATAAATGGTTTCGATTCCACAAGATCCAAACCCACCAGAACCCTAGCCCAATCTCAATAAATTCGACCACATGTACCTTGCTGAACGAGTGGTTTAACAGCCAAGGTTCTATCTTTAAATTTATAACATAGCAAGACTCGATGGGGATGGCTCGATTGGGAATTTTTTTACCAGTAGGTATTTGGCACTTAACACTAAACCATAAAATTTACCTTTGTGTTTGTGGAAATGAATTGAAATTGATTTTCAGGTTACTTGTTCACAAGTAGGGCTAATCAATTTTCGATGCAAGTGCCAAACAACAAGGTATTTATGTTTTAAGTGGTTTAAGGATAGTGCATAATTCTTCATTTCTTTGTACCTGGCTTTTTATTGTTCTATTTTTTCTGTGTGTTCAGGTTGGTCTTATTATTGGTAAAGCATACTTAAGTCAAACTAGCTTATAGGAGCTTATGGAGTGTTTCGAAGAAAGAAGCTCATAGATCTAACGTATTATTTCATTTGAAAAATTAAGACTTTTTGAGAAATTAAGCAGAAAAACTTACATAAAAAGAGTATTATGTGATGTAACTTCCCGAAATTGGTCATTTTGCAAAATACAATTATGAATGAACATTTAGCTAAAAACCTGTTTACGTGTATTGTGCTATTTTGATGAATTTCTCATTTGTTATTCTGTTGAATTAGGTGAAAACAACGTGCCTGGAAAATTCTGCAGCTAGGCCCAACTGGGGGATTATTTGTCCTCGCTTTAGTTGCGACGTCATAGGTCCGCATTCAACCTTTTTCCTTTGTGTTTCAGTTGCATATCGGCAGTTAACTTAGTATTATTATTTAGTTACAATGAGAGTTAAAGAAGAGTTGCCTCCTGACATGCAATGCAAGCATACGTTTATGGTTCAAAGTAGAGTTGTGAGTCCATAACCTAAACCAGAAGATGTCACTACACAGTTGGCGATTACTTAATTAACTGATTAGTTAATCATATTGCAAACTAAAACTATATTGACACTGAAAATGGAATCTAATTAAATCTTTGACATGTAATTGTAGTTTATGAGGGAATCACCTGATCTAGTGAAGGAATTTAAACTAAAAGTCATCTTATTGATCTGTCGAAACCACCATTGATGGTAGGAGGCAAGACCATAAAAATTATGCAAGCCAGTACAGGGGCTCGTATTCAGGTTTGTCAAAATATATCAGCTTTACTTTACTTTTATGGAAGTTTTTTTAATATCGTGATCCTGATTTCTTGGTGCCAAATGCATTAATAACAACATGGGCTTCCAATACTCTATTTCTCCATATCAGTTTTGCATATGTTTTCTGTTCATTATCATGTTTTTTGTTCATTATCATGCTCTTATGTGACATATATGTGAACCTGATGTCTCTAATTCAAAATGGATCTTCTTAAGAAAGGCGGACAACTAAAGAGGTCATTACACTTCTAATATCTGCCAATGAATTTACCGTTTTGTTTTCTATTTGGTCTATTGCTCTCTAACTTTAAACAAACCATAGGACCAAGATGTTTATGGTTGTGGTATAGTTATTAGTTTTGCTTTCGTGTAGCTTTCCATTTTTTCTCTGTTTAAATGAAGCAATGAGTATTAATGAGACATTTGAATAACCCAAATGGTATTTTTGGTAAAAATCAATGAATGACAATTACATGATGTCGTATGTAACTGAAGAATATACTTTAAAAGTTTACTTGTAACTTGAAGGCGTGGAAGGCCATAATGTATGTTTTGTAATTTTAATTGGTTTAGTGATGTTTTGAACATACCATATAATAAATATTTTTGTAACTTTTCATGACGTAATTGTATTGTCAGTGTAAATCGACAACTACTTGTTATAGATCTTATTTTATTTGTGTATATTTGTTAATACAAGTTCTTACTCATTTACGTTTTAGTGCTAAATGGTATGTGACATAATATGATCATTGTTTTTTTGAATGTGCAGTTGCAGCAAGATCATATACTCATAAAAAATTGCAGCGTGCATATATGTTTTTAAAGACGGGCGCATATGTTCTAATAAATTTGACGAAAAAGCGTAGCATACATATATGTTATTTGAAGACGGGCACATATGTTCTAATAAATTTGACGAGAAAGCGTAGCGTGCATATATGTTATTTGAAGACGGGCACATATGTTCTAATAAATTTGACGAGAAAGCGTAGCGTGCATATATGTTATTTGAAGACGGGCACATATGTTCTAATAAATTTGATGAGAAAGCGTTGTGTGCACATATGTTCTTGGATGACATGTACATCTTTATTAACAAGACACATTTGTATTTGAATTGTATTTCATTTTATATCAAATATTTGTATACTATTTATGTTTTGGTTTGTATTAAATTTGAGAGTTTACATGTATATGTTTATGTTTTTTGTCATAAATTTTAAAGATTAAAAAATATAAGCCATAAACATATGTGCCATTACCATTTAAAAAAAATAAGTTTGATGTCTAAACAAATCTACTCAAGAAACATATGTAAATTAAAAAAAAAACATATATGCACCTTAATTTCTGAATAAATGTATACTGGAAAAAGTATAAAATTAAAAAAAATAGTTCCGAAAATCAAGGAAATTAAAAAAACGTTTTTAAATTAAAAAAATCAAAAAGAAAAATTAAAATATGTTTTGACTATTATACCCTTTTGAATTAAGAAAAACAATTAATAATACACTAAAATCCTATTGGTTCAAACTGGTTCTGTACAAAAAAGTGGTTCTGCAAAGAACGGTCCCCTATATATATATATATATATATATATATATATATATATATATATATATATATATATATATATATATATATATATATATATATATATATATATATATATATATAGTAGGGATCCAGTGAGAAGTAAATTAAAATAAGAAGTGGTGAGAAGTGACTAAAACAGCACATTTGAGATGCAACGACTTAGATGCATTTCTATTCATTTAGATGCACCATTTTGAGTTTCGAAAGTTAATTTGATGTGTGGATGGTGCAAATTGATTTTCATGATTTCGGCACATGCAGAGGAACAAAAAACAAGAAAAAAAATGAAATGCATCTAATATACGTATATGCATTTAATTAAAAGCTACAAAACACATTATGATGTTTTATAATGCATCTAAGATTATAAAGATGCATCTAGTTTAAGGCGGTGCATCTCGGATATGCGGTTATAATTACTTCTTATCCTTCTTGTTTTAAGAAAACTTCTTATTTGATCCTAAGTATGTATATAAATATATATATATATATATAATATAATCTAAAACCTATATATAGGAAGGATGGAGAGAGAATGGTCTTCCACTCAAAATTCAGGAATATGCCACATAATTCATTTTGCTGCCAACTAGGACCATTCATATGTTGCCACATAGGATTTCTCTTTTTTGACTTTTTAAAATAAAAAACGGTCCCTAAAAATAGGAAAAATAACAACAATTGATTTCCTGGATTCCCCAAAACCATAACAATAAAAAATTATTCCCCACTATCAAATTCAAAAATCCCAATCCAAAATCACAACCGGATCCATAAAGCAAAACCCTAAAAAAAATTCATCCGCTCTATCATATTCAAGAATTAAAAATAAAAAACATTATTCTAAAATCAATATCAGATTCAAGAATTGTAGGTGCGTATATTGGAGACGGCAGGTTTAAGGCAGATGTCTGCTTATCTTATCTGCTTATACAAACAATTATCGATTTCAGGTATGCTCATAACCCTAAAAAAATTAAAACCCCTCCCAAATTAAACCCCCTAACCCCCAATTTGTTTCAACTCAATAAATTTCATTTTATAAATTTTAAACATCCGATTCAAATATGAAAATAAATTTCAGATTCAAATATCAAACATAAACACCATGTAAAAAATGATTAAGGTTCCTAAAGAAATACCTAAACCACTTAGTCAGATCCAAAATAACCAAACGATTAAGGTTGTTTGATGGTCTGGAAAAATAAATCAACCAATCGAATGAAATTGGATACTTGATTTTGGTAATATTTATGTTTTTATTTTTCTTTGTTTTTGTGGTTTTTGATTTCTTTAATTTTGGAGTTTTGATTAATTCTTATGGTTTCTTGAATCAGGACTGAAGTCGTGTATCAAGGTAATTCGTCATCATCATCTAATGTAGGTAATCTTCTACCTATTGATTTATCTATTATATTTAAGGGTTTATATTGGGTGAGTTAATTTTCTCTTCTCCTGGCATTATACCTTGGTTCAATGTTCTGCATTGATAGATCAGATTCTGTTAACTGTATGCTTTTCATTGTTATTCATGTATGATTTTAAGGGAACATGCCTGTAAAAACCAAATTATTCCATTTGCATGTTATAGTGTTAACGTTGTAGTACTTCAACTGCTTTCTGATGATCATAACCTTCGTATGATGGTTGTAATTCATTTTAGAGATTCACTCATTTAGTCTTTTTTTTAACGACAACTTTTATTATAAAGCTAGCAAGGAGCTAGAACAATTACAAAGAAATCAAATAAGGATGTTGAAGCCAACAATCCCAAGTAAACTTTAGATTACATCTAGAATTACTCCAAATGAAAGAACAAGAAACAACATCATCGAACAAAGTCTCTTTGCGCGGTTTCTTGGAAGCAAAAAGATGCTGATTACGAAAATTCCACAAGCACCACCAAGACACATAAAAAACGCCTTCTAGGATCCCTTTAAGCTTGTAGCCCAATCGAATAGAACTAAACCACTCCAACCAGCCCGAATAAGAATCAAACAGGCTCCAGAAAGTTTTTCCACCATCGAATAATAAGCCGAGAGAGAAAATAGCTTAAAAGCCACGTCATAGGAAAAGGAAAAGTGGGATCTATCTTCCTGCAAGACATTAAATATCGGAATAAAAGAAGATTTGCACCTGAATACCACGTTGAGAAGGTTAGAAGAGGTTCTAGATAGTGGGGAGGCGATCAACGTGGCAGTTTCCACGCGAAAACATTCACCTTAAATAGGAATAAAGTTAATCCATTGTAGCAACATTCTCCTTTGGAAGTAGAACCTCGTCCACAAGGTCACGAGCATCTTTAACACAAAAGTCCCCATCCCCGTTCAAGTCCCAAGCCCATCTATCATCTACATTAGAAAGAACCTTCGACCTAACCAATCCTGAATGTTTTCGAGCTGCTGAGTTTCCACACCTCCCCTGACATGGCGACGAAAAGAGCTATCGATCTCGCCTTGCATTTTAACCGCAACTGAACATTCCTTGTTGTTCTCCAGGCATACACCCTTACGGGAAAAAGCTCATTGTAGGACTAACCTAACCCAAAGATCTTCCCAAAATGCGATGTTTGCATACCGGAACCAACACGACGCTTACACAGAGATAGAAAGTCTATACCTTGAAGTTTTAGGCCGAAACTTCCCGAATAATAGCAACAATTCGGAACAATGGAAAGAAGAGGGTGCCTGCTGCTTCTGGAAAGAAGAACCATGCATGGGTAATGAAACGAAACGAAACCACAATGAATTCTCATGAGGAAAGAAATCTCCTACAACCATTGAAAAGAAGCGCACGATTAAGGGCATAAAAACTGGAGACACCTAAACCTCCATATTTCTTAGAAGCGAGCACTTTCGTCCACTTAACCCACGAAATCTTCCTATCGACACCTTGAACACCATTAAAAAAATTACGACGTAAAGATTCCATCTCATGTAACACGGTCTTCAGCACCTTGTATAAAGACATAGGGTAGATGGGAGTAGAGCCTAAAACCGCCATTTTGTAAACGTGAGACAACCTCTATAGGAGAGGGTTATTAATCTTCCACTTCGATAAGCCTAGGGACTTAATCTTACCAAACCCTATCTTCTCAAGCATGATCTTAGACATATTACCTCCAACCATAAACCCTAAAGTATTTGAAAGGGGCTTTTCATGACCCGAACAACAATGGACTCCGGCCATAGCCCGCTTCATTACTAAACTGCCGCCCCCCCACCCGGTCGACTCCCATTAGAAGCATTGCCCTTCTCTCTGAAGATTCATTTCACCCCGCACCGCCAACGATGAAACAACCCCTAGAGCCATCATTGAATCCAATACTCTTAGTTACTTCTCCCCGTCCTCCCTCACCACATACAATACCGCATCCGTCCCCGCATAAAAAGCCATCGGAGAAATCGAGCAATCCAGCAGAATCACATTTTCCAATACCCATTGAAATATACCAGCTCGCAGTTCTAAGACAACCGACAAATGGACACCGTTCCAACATAAGTTATGAACAGGCAAGGAGTCAAGGTCCCCTTGTTTCAGACCACACTCCTCTCGCTTTCTTGCACTTCGTCTGACGTAGGGACTTCATTAACAGAACAGAAGCCATACCTGAGATTAACTTCCTTTTATCAAGAGCGCCATTTACACAGGAAACCAAAAGAAAAGAAGCACATCATCCAAGTAATCCCACCGTAACTGAGTCGTAAGCTTTGGCAAATAACTTTGAAAACATGCTTGCCTGCTTTTATGCCTACACCATAGAGAGTAATCTCATTTATGATAAACGGCCCATCAGAATCTGACGGTTGGGCGAGAAATGCGGTCTGAACATCTGAATAAGGTCTGAAATAACGAAGACAAAACGAATAGCAAGTAATTTTCGTCTCACCTTTATAAGAGAGAGAGATCCGATTAAGCTATCTCATGGCCGACTCTCCCCTCTACCTCCCTCAACCCGGTCTTGGGATCATCCAGACATTTCGGGAATCAACAGCTCCGCCTCTTCTATATCGGCACCACAGCATTACATCCCCTTTAGCAAAAGAGTTATGCCTGGCTAAAGAAACCACTCTCCGCGACACCCACATATCTGGCCTAATGAAATCCCAAATATTTGCGAATGAAAGAATCAAAAGTGAAACCCGTCCGGGCCCAGCGCACGCTCGCGCAGTTTTCGCCATATGATATCTTCTGCTTTGCGAATTTCATCATGCGTGACACCGGTTTTTCCAGATCAGGAAAATCTGGTCAGCAGTGAGGCGATGAGGGAACCTGAATTCACGCCGACACGACTCACGCCGTGTCTTGGAACTTAGCAAAGTGAGACGGAATTTTTTTAACACGATTAGGCTCATCAACCATTCTCCATCAACCATACGCCTTTGACTGATAAGACGTGAACGCAGCTTCACGATTAAACATACCATGAAAAATTTGAAGTTCTCATCCCCTCAACAGGCCCATGAATCTTACGCTTCTGCATTTGGTCCGATAGCAGTGGACTTGATATCTTGCATTTGTTTCGTCAACTCCATCCGGGAAAGAAGAATCTCATCAGACACTCCACCTTGATCTAAAATATGATCAATACCACTCAATTTCTCTTGAATATCAATTAACCTTCCCGACTGTTTTCGTTTATGAACAGCCACCCATGATCGAATTTCCTTTTTCAGCATTTGCAATTTCTTTTTGAACCGGACCATACCATTAGAATCCTCAAGAACAAATGAATTCCAAGCAGTCCTGACCATATCGTCAAACCCATGGAAGGAAAACCAAGAATGATACAACCTAAAGGGGGTTGCACCATAATCTGTAACCATCTCACGAAGCAAAATCGGTCGGTGATCCGACAGATTCTTATCAAGACATAAAGCTGAAATATGCGGAAATAAAGAAAGAAAACCTTCCGAAACCAAGAACCGATCCAACTTACTTATTTTTGCAGCCGACGGATGAGACCAAGTGAACGAATAACCTTCCAACTGAATCTCCACAAGCCCCGCGTTGGAAATAAAGCTATTGAACTCGTTAGCCCCATGCACATTAAAAACAGAACCCAGCCTTTCTCTCTCGAAACGGACTTCATTAAAATCTCCCGTAACCAAAACCTCTCCATTCCACCGAGATAAAAGACCCGTAATATAACTCCACAAGAGACGTTTATCAGTAGCGGATTGAGGGGCATACACAGATACAATGAGCAACTTGGTGTTATTTGGAACCCAAGTCCCATATAAAACAACAAAGTTATCAGAGATAATATGTTGATCTTTACGAAACATAAGCGGATCCCATAAACATAAAATACCCCCTGAATTACCAAGGGCCTCACTAAAAACATGATCAAAACTACTATTACCCCACAAAATTTTAGCCTCCATAGCAGAAATGTTTTCCATTTTAGTTTCTTGTAAAGTCAAGAAACTCACCTTATGTTTATAATTCAACTCCCTGATCCATTCCTTTTTAGCCTTGGATCCCAGGCCTTGGATATTTAAAGACAAACAATTCATTGGAAACCCTCACGATCTCCTTGCGAACCAATAATAATCTCCATATCTTTTAGGCAACCGTCCATAGAGAATCCCATAGTCTGACCTACCTTAATCATGCCGTCAAGAACTTCCAACAGAGAACCTCCCTTATGCGAACCATGAATAGGCTTGCTCCCAACAGGAGATGAATACACGTCTGCTGGTACCGTGTCCTCCATAACTCTCGAACTAAGACCAATTGACTGACATGGTGACGAATTTCTCCTTGCCGACTTACTAGTAGGTCGAACAGATGCAACATCAGGGCTATCTTGATTACAAGTTGGAATATCATTGGCAGGAGTGAAACCCGGAGGATAAGGGATACTGGTTGACGAATCCGTTGTTCTTGCTTCGTTATTACGTTTGTCAAGCAAGCCGTAAATATTGAAGGGATCAGCCGAAACCTCCTTAACTTTAGAAGGTTCACCATGATGATGCTCGACACCCTGATCTTCACCATTATCACCAAAATATGTGTCCGAAACCACTTCACTATCATTCTCGTCGCCGAGATTCAGATTATTAGCCTCTTCGTTAGCCTTAATGGACTCGTCATCCGAACACAACTCTTGCTCAGGAACTTCTTTGAAAGATGGGGACCAAACAAAAAGTTCCTTGGCACGAGCCCAAAAAACCTTCCCTTTTACGATAAGCTTGAAACTTTCCAGGATGTTCTCCGTATGGCTGGTCATAATACAAATACGTTTCCTTGCAAAAAGGTCCTCATACCCGTCTTCTAGTACAACTAATTCTCCCCATTTAGACCCAATCTTTTGAAAAGTTGAACGAGACCAAGCGTTTAAGGGAACTCCTTCAATGTCGACCCAAACTATCCGCTCTTTAGCCGCAAAATCAGATTGCGCATTACCAAGGCTGCGAAACCACGAAGCTACCCCAACATGTTCCATGAATTTCAATTTAGACTTAGAAGAATTCAGCTCAATCATAACCCACAACCCTCCTAGATAGACAATGCGAGTGTTATGAAAACCCTCATTAAACAAGAGCACCTGCAAGTTATTAATGGAAGAAAATTGGAGAACTTCACCCATGACACAATTCGTGAGATCCCTGTTCACTAGGCAAGAATCGTCTAAAACCAAAGACGGTTTCAAAATAGCTGCAAAATTAGTCCCTTTAGGTCCACCTTGATGCTGGGCAATAGGCTGCTTAAGACCTGATGCAATACCAGAGGGCGCCGACATCTCTTTCTGAGGGATAGGGGCTTTAGGCCTTTCAAACCGAGCAGGATTAGCGGATAAGTGAAAACGACCAATCCAAATAGTTTTGAGATTCTCAATAAGATGATCAAAATTGAGAACTTTGATGAAATGAACAAAAGCGAAATGCTTCTCTGCTTTAGATCTCTTGTTATGAATGAACACATCGACTACGGTGCCATACCCACTACACACCTTTCAAAGATCCCTACTTGAGCAATCATCAGGAAAGTTAGATATGAATACCGACTTTGATATCTTGGCAGTTTGGTTAAAATTGGATTGAAGGGAGTTCTGGAAACGAGACCCCATGACTAAAAGCGGAAAATGAAATAAAGAAAACGGAAATGGAAAAAAATTAAGGGAGGACAACCAAATCTAAACCCTAAGATCCCAGGATGAGAAAATCGCCTAACACACTCGATATAAGAATCATTAAATAATTGAATGATCCCAATTTCAGAGGTTATAACTAATTCAAACACCAAGGATGAAGGGGATTAGATCGGATGTTTTGGGGAGGATTTTGATCGTCGCCGTCATTGATGGCTTAGAGTATTTGTGTTGCTTATTCCCGATTGGTGTGCATTTAAATATCAATTTAACATTTTATATTGTTCCAAATAATGCAAATATACCCTATCATCATTAAGTAATTACATTTTTCTTTTCGTTAAATCGTCGAATCAGGTCTCCGCCAAATAATTTTGCACCGCAATTTCGAAGTCGCTAGGAACCTTTTTTACTTCATTTGAAATACACCATATTTATTGCTAACTTTTTGTTTTCGTTAGTGTTGATAGGAGCAAGAGTCACGCAAACTAAAATTTATTAATCTATATACCCATCTATGACTTACTAGACGAATACCCGCGCATAGCGGCGGAAAATCCTAGCGGTAAATAGTTGTAGTGATAAAAAAAGTTATGGTTATAAACAAAAAATAATAAAAGTTTGATACTCTGGAGATTAAACATAATGTTTTGAAACCCGGTTCGACCCAACCGGTTCAACCGGCTCTGGTCGAAAAAATAGGTCAAATTAAAACAATTTTTACATTTTCGAAATCCGATTAGACCCGTCGGGTTTGAAGTGACCCAGGTCAACTCGGTTTTCGATATATATCTTTACTTATATATAGGACAGTTTACGACACGTCACTAAAGCCATGTCATAAACTGTCCATGTCACTAAGTGCCATGTCACTATTTATAAGGTTTTCTTTGCCACCTCATTGCCTACTAGGACATCTACATGGCATAAATCCGTAATTTTTTAAAAATATTTATCCCTGGTCAGATTCGAACCCAGGTTGTTTGTTTTAAGAACAAACGTCTCAACCACTAGACCAAACGAATTGTTATGATGGATGATAAAAAACAAAAATGCCATACTTAAATAACTCATCAT